>OX402539.1:7616280-7818928 GCA_948098885.1 Drepanosiphum platanoidis
CCCCTTTTTCGCCCCGTCCCTCCCCGCCGCCAGTCTGAGAGCGCGCGCGATGCCGTCTGGGTCTTTCACCCGACCGGCACCGACCGGCTAGACGACCCCCCGACACCGCCTCCCGTCCCGTCGCGCGCGTCCGTCGACCGCCAAAGTCCCCCCGCCGCCGCCCGTCTCCGAGCGCGCGCGCGCGCCGAGGAGAGGAGAAACGGGGAAAAAAAAAAAAACGCCAAACCCCTTCCTCGTCCGCCGCCTCGTCCGTCGCGCGCGCACACACACACACTCACTCACCATCTGTCTGACACCCGCCCCGTCCCCCCCTCCGTCCGTCCGTACCCGTTCGACGGGGCCCCCCCCTCCTCCTCGAGCGAGCGCGCGCGCCCGTGTCGCACCCGGTAAATAGGCGCGCCGCCGTCGCCGCCGCCGCCGCCGCCGCCGCCGCTGCCGCCGACCGTGTTCGCGAATATAATATATCATTGCGAACCACTCGCGAATAATACTCAGACGACCGCAATGTTGCGCACCACTGCGCGGGCCCGACGACGGTAGTATTATTATTATTATTATTATTGCGACGAGTATACGATATTGTATTTTGTTTCGCGCATATTATTATAAACGTACGTAAAATAATACAAAAAAACGTTACGCAGGGGTTCCCAAGACCGTCGCGTCGACGGAAAAATTATTAATCGGCGTCTCGCGATTTTTCAGGTCAAAAAAAAAACGGTCGATTAAATATTACAACGTTTAGAGCGCACACGGGTATCGTGTGTTTTTTTTTCGTTTTCAATTCTCGCGCCGTGCCCCGCGCCGATTCGAGAACCGCTGCCCGCGGCCCCGGCGAGAGCCACCTCCCCTCCTACGCGACACGATCGGTCGCGCTTTGCGTTTTTTTTTTGTTTTTTTCCCTCCCTCGTCGACGCTTTATAAGCGCGCTAAAAACCGTTCCCCTCGGTGATAAAAATCAGGAGAGAAAGAAAAAAAAAATTACCGCTCGCGTTTTTTTATTATTATTATTATACGCAGTCGGCGACCGCGTGCGTGCGCGCGCGCGCGTTCCTCTCTCTCTCTCGAAAACGTTTAAAATAATATATATATATATATATATCGCGGACGCGCCGCCCGAACCTAACCTACGGCCACCGAAACGTCATTACGCGCGTTCGCTTTTCCCCGCGGATCGCGGACACCACGTCTCGCACGTACCTATTATTACACGATACAATTATATTAATATACTCGGCGTAAAGACCAGAGGACGATGCCCCCCGTTTGTTCATCAACGTCGTCCAAAACATACGAAAAGGCAAATATTCGTACACACCACACATTTTCGTCACACACACATTGATAAAAATTTCGTTTGGAAAAACGCGCGGCGCTAAAAGGGGGCTCCCCTCGACGCAAAAAAGCGCTTTAATTATTATTATTATTATTTCCGCACTTTCGAGTGCGCCGAAACGCAAACGAAAAATTATTGAAAAAAAATTTCATTGTGAAACGAGTTTCGTACTCTCGCGAAGAAACGACATTTTAACACGCGGCCGTAATTTATTAATCGAAACGACCGTGCGTGTTTCGATTATTATTATTATGTGCGACGAAAATAAACCTAATTTTCGGTGTTGTACGTTTTAATAAAACAGTTTTTTCGAGACGGCGCGCCTTATTTTAGTAAAAATTACACGAAAACGCAATTTAAAAAAAAAATGCACAGTATTGTCCATACGAACCAGTGCATTCTAATGTGGACAATTATCGAGACCAAATAGAAATGATTTTTACCTCATTTGAAATCCGTTTCCGACACCAGACGACTTCCGAGTTCGAGACGGCGCGGCGGCGTTGGCAACCGGATGATTCACACAACGACGATTCCATTTTAATCTTTTTGAAAAACAAACGAAACCCATCAATCGAGTTTCACGAGAAATTAATTTTTTTTTTTAAAAAAACACAAATTACCAAAAATATTTCCGACCGGAACACAAGTCCGACCAGAGAAAGCCGACGACTTCGACTCGCCCACGCACGACGACGTACAGCCGCCGTCGTCGTTGTATCGCCAGGCCGGTTGGCGGAGTGACAATAAAATCGAGATTCCTTTAGTTTGTCCGTTTGAACTTTGAACACGACCTCTGTGGTGGGTACCCCCCGTCCTGACAACGCCCTGCGAGACAACAACAGTCGGATTCCTTTTGTTATCGTTTTTCCGACTTTTTTTTACTATTTCAACACGTCTTTGAGACACTACGGGGGGCAACGTCTTCGCGATTATAGTTTCCTAAAAAAACCAATAGAACACTTTATATGGTTCGAGTTCGAAAAAGAATACGATATTATGCATATTTTATCGTGGAAAAAAAAAACGATAATCGTGTGCGAAGTAATGGCGCCGACGAGTAATTTTTAATCGTAAAATTAAAAACGATTACTTTGATGATACGTACAACGTCGTCGTCGTCGCCGTCGTCCCAGAGGGAAAAAGATAAAACTCGCAAAACTATAGTAGATAAAATAATGTCGAGAAGAAAAGAAAAAAAAAGCATTACCAATAAAAAGACTATGCGAATGAGAAATAATTGTTTTTTCAAAGAGAGAATATTATTTTAACTTCTGTTTTTCGTCGAAATAATCAATAGACGATTGCAGCAAGCACGCGCGCGCGTTGTCCACGAATTTCTCACTAGTTTCCGTCTCGATAGACAACGCAAAGTCAAACGTATGAAAAGAGTTTTTCTATCGATTTGAAAACGATTTAATTTTAAAATACTTTTGACATAAATATTACGACGTACGTTTCGATTTTTCCAACGCCAACACATATTCATCAGTGCTCAATTCCTGCGCAACATTTAAAATAAAAACTATATGCTTGGGGGGCTGGAGAAACGTTCCTTTTTTTCTAGCAGGAATGCCGGCAGGAATTCAGCACCAAATATATCGGGCGTCGGAAAGTTGAAAAAGTCAATTTACGAGCATGAGCATCTCCAGCTCCAACCATAGTTTTTTTCACTTTTTCGGGGGTAGAGAAAGAATTCCAAAAGTGGTGGCAGGAATTCGGCACCAAACACATCGGGCGTCGGAAAGGGAGGGGGAGAAATGTACTTCAATATATCGGAGGAAATCGGGTAAATCTGTTGGCCCTCGATTACACCGCATTGCTCGCAAAAGTATACGACGCGACGAAATCGGTAATTTGCATAATATATTACGCTTTTAATCATACCTGTTGGGAAAACACGTCGTCGCCTAATGTCCGCGGTGCAGTTGTGCGCTAAATACGCTCTACACGTCCATTGAAATCGCTATTTATTTTCTCACCCGTCGTCCTCGCGTCTAAAGAGAGGAAAAAAAATTCCCAATTACTTTTCTAAACCGTCCGTCTCTCGTGGATAAGTTTATACGAGTACGCGCGTACAGCGTAAAATATTATTACGTTTATAAATTATAAATATTACACCGCAATATAGGTACAAGAAATTTAAATATGCATATCATTATTATAATATAAGTGGTGTATACGTATAGCACAAGGTGCAACTACTAAATATTATTATTTATTAAAAAAATTATTATACGCGTATAGATTTTATTCGCAAGGCTAAGGAGCGGCGGCGTCGAACCCGCGAGAGACGATTTTAAACAAACGCGTACCGGTTTCGATATTTTTTAATTGTCGACTCTAATAGTAACGTTTATATAATCGTTTTTTCCCCGATTATTCGGGTTTCGATTACATTGCGATTAAAACATAATTGTCCCGCGTAAAAAAAAAGACTATTCCATCGCAAATTAAATTTCAAACAAATCGGGCAGGTATTCGTGTAAAACGCGTAATCAATCTAATCGACGGAAAATATTAGTGTTTTGGGATTCACAAAACAACGACAATTTGAGGACGAGGCGCGCGCGCGCGTATATACAGCGGTCGTGTCCGATGATTTTATCTCGACGCGCGTGCTTTTTATTTTATTTTTTTCCACTTACCCGTCGGAGAGAATCGTCCACAAAACGTGGACATTGTACGACTGAAATCACACGCGCGGGCACGTTGTTCTCGGGTAACCGCGTTCTCCGCGTTCGATATAGACTGTGAAAAAAAAAAGAATACTACACGAGAGAGAGATTTTCGAGATTTTAAAGATTTTCACTTATTAAACTAACACATTAAACAAATAAATAATTATTAAGATATTAGTATAGAGTAAAATAACAATAAAATTACCTCTCAAAGCTCGCGGTGGCGTATTATATAGGCACGATACGTTTTTTCAGATAGACACAGGTATTTTCACATCGCTGATATTTTGATTTCGTCGTCGCGTCACACTTCGTCTCGTAAAACAGACTTCCCACAGACTTTACAGCCCCCCCCAGCGGGTCGTGTACGAGTGCGACCTTGAGGGGACGCCGCGGCGGCGCTGCCGATGCAGTTTTCTCTCAGTTCCCCCCCGAAGTACAAAACGCGAAATGCATGAAAAATACGCCGCACTGCCGTGCCGTGACGAGACGACTGCAATACCGAAAGCTCGTGACCACGCGGGGGGAGACCGTTCGTTTTTTCAACATCGCCTCCACCTAAAGCTCGCACATTTCGCCCGGCCGATCCACAACGATTCAAAAACACGTACGTGAGATATCGATTTTAACAGCGTCGTCGTCGTTGTATGATCGGCTGCCTCTTGCAGCCGGGTCGACGAGGCTAGTGCGCACCGGACCAGAGCAGACCATAATACACAACTACTCGTATTGTGTTAAATCGGTACAGATAAAACGATGTTATTATAGACGGTTTCACGTCGGCCAATTAAAACACGAGCAATTAGAATTCGTTTAAAAAAACTTTTCGGCTCCCGTCTTCCTATTATAGGCGTTGTTCGATTTGCGATAAAGGTTATCGCAACGTTGAAAAAAATTGTGGCTACAGATTTTATCGCAACGAGTGAACGGAAAAAATAAAAAAACGAAAAGGTCAAACCAACACCTCTGAAAAGAATCGCTAAAATGTCGTGTCCATCATTGTTGTATAGTATTTACGTTTGATATTTACACGTATACACAAATATTATAATAAGACTGTGAATTTGTTAAACAACGCTGCTTTTCTAAACACAGTGGTTCGAGTCGGGCACCAACGAATATCTTTTAGCGCATTTTTCAGGTTTTCGGCGCGATATACACAATATACAAAACGCGAGACTGCTGCGCTAAATTACATATTATATATCATCTCCGACCTTTACGCGGGCCGCCCAGCTTTCCCGAGCACAGACCGACGTCGTCGTCGTCGTGAAAATATTTTAGTTTTCAATTTATTAATTAAATTTATAAATTAATATTTACGGCCTACAGCAACGACGTATACACGCCGCTGCGAGACGCGGTCGACGACGGCCAAAGGGGACGAAAGAAAGTTGCCAACCTTTGAAAGGACGATTCTGAGAAGAACACACGACATGTCGAGAGACTCTTTGACGTCTAGTCTCGAAAGGACTAGAGTTCGCCAGATCGGGTCGAGGGAGATTCCAACAGAGCAGAGGAAACGGCCACCTGGCCACACTTACAAAAAAGACGCGGGTAGACCGGTTAAAAGCTTCGGAAAAATCGATCAAATCGATACGCGCCGCGCCGAATGTGTAACGACGACGACGTACGTGCCCGCGTGATATTCGCGAAGGATAAAAAAAAAAAAATATATATAATAAACGCGACAAAGCCCTAATGAAATTTCGCGGTTTTGCACACGCGTGGCGTCGTCGTCTCCGGTGTTTACTAGACAAGAACAACGCGAAACGTACGCGGTGGCGGCGGCGTTCGCAAACAGGTCGTAATTAAATTCGCACCCGTCGACGGGGGGGAAAAAAAAAAAAAACCGTATAATTTCATCGGGGGAGGCGGCTTTTTTTCCCCGCTCGCCAGTGACTTTTATTACAACAACGCGCTTTCCAGCAACCTAATTATAATAATACGAGTGCATTAAATTATCGCACACACACACACACACGAAAATACGCGGAAAAAAAACGGCGTCGCGCAGGTACACAAATAATACGCGCGCGCATAATATCTAATATTATTATACATCGTTTCCGCAACCGGGGTTGCGCTCTCTCGCCAATTATCATATTCGTATAAACACACCGCACGCGACGGGCTCAGAGTTTCGGGCGTGCGCGCGGCGCTCACGTAGAGCCAGTAGCACAACACGTCGTACGCATATATTATAATAGTTCCGTGGGGACATGGGGGGTAGAGACCTCGAGAGAAACCGTCGTTATTCGGGTCGATTTGCGCGCGCGCGCGCGTAGACGGCAAACGGCGGGCCAAATCTAAAAAAACACCACTCAATTTCAAAATATAACGTCAGATGATCAACAAATGTACAGCGGGTACATAATTTAAAGCGAGACTTTGAGAAACTAGGGGTAGAGAAGAAAAAGTACGAAACGGACAAGAGTGGAAAGAGTGTGGCAAAAGGGTGGCAAAAACTCTCGAAGAGTTGTGATGATGATGATGATGATGATGATGATATATATATATATATATATATAGGTACACGTATACATCGGCGGTATAAAGAATACCAAAGACAAAGCGATACCGGTTAGGTTAGACATCCGATGACTTCCGTCCTAGATATTTAATTTTTTTCATAAACAGTACACATTTTATCAACAATTCGCGCCCGGGGGCAAATGGCCCCCCTGCCTCCCCTTTAATCCGGATTAAACGATTTATATTCAGAGCTAAAAAATCGATTACACGATTTGGTCTAACCGTTTGTTTTTTTTTTTTCTACTGTTAAATTCGCAATAAACGTTGGGTAATTTTAATTTTTCACATCGACGCGTTTTGATATCAGACGTTTTCGCGATAAGAAACGTTGATATCGATTTACGAAATACCGCCTTCGATTGCGTAACCATGATAACATTAGGTAATCGACGAGAAACACACAAGACTACGGTTCAAATTATTCAGATTATTGCGCTTTGTAAGCGCTAACGCGACTAGACACCAAGTTACGAGTTTCAAACGTTTTCCTTAAAAATTGTACACGCACTAATATAGCTACATCGAGACGATTTTTTCACAATTGCACTTCGAGTGTTGTCGCGTCGAATAGACAACGTCCGGAAAAAAACAGAGCGAAAATTCGGTTTCGAGAAGCGTATTTATTTCGTTTGCGCGACGACAAGACGAGACAAAAGTAGCGCATAATTATCGGTGTGGTATATACATTTAATTTGGAGGACGCGATTGATATATATACACGTACACGGCTTAAACGCGTTAAAAGACGAGCCCGACGACAAACGGGCTCAAATACCTCAATCGTATTACAAACGAAAACCATTAGGGCGTTAACGACGATAATATAATATGTGTGCTCGCGGCAGGTAAAACGCGTAGTGTATACGTATAATATTCATTCGCGACGTTCGGCCGAACGCGAAAACTCGTCGCCAATATTTCGGTCGCGTGCGTCTCTAGCCGCCGAAAACGCAACCGCGTCAAAAAGAAAACTTTAAAATGTAGGTACGCACATAATATAGCATTTGTCAGATTTCCGCGGGCTAATGGGGCCGCGCGGTTCGCTAAAACATGTATATTATACGCGCTACACGCGAAATAAAAAAACGTATTCATTATTAAAAAAAAAACGCGACACGCGCGTCGACTTTCAAAACTTCACTCGTTTACAATCTAATCGCGCAACGCAAATATGGGAAATCGCCCAAATTTTATGCAATAGGTACGGCGGCGCGCGGGTATATAAATTTATAAACAGAGACGAGGAGACTTTTGTAAAAATTCAAAAGACAATATGATAACTGTCCCCGCATTTTGTACGAGGTTTCGTATTATAAAAAATAACCAACTCATTGTAAGTATATGGGGATGTATATTCTCTTGCCCACATTTAGTAAAATATACTCACAAGTATATATTTTTTAATCGAAAATGATTCGCAAAAAAAATTTATAAACAATGATAATGGTTACCATGGTTACAGAATAGGTGTAAAAAAAATAAATAGTTCATGTCCTATTCTCAGAGCTATCAAATATATGCGGAAAAAATGTGATGAAAATCGGTCGAGCCGTTCGTCGGAGGAGTTCGGTAAAACACAGTGTCAAGAGGAGTGTGTAAGATATATTATTATGTGATATAAAATATAATAAAAAAACTACCGCCGCCGCCGATTGTTTTAAACGATACTATACGCGCGTGTAAAATAAGAGTCGCGACGACGACGACGCAGACACGTTTAATTAAAACGAATTTCAAAACGATTAATCATAGGAAGAAAAAAAAAATATAGTCGTCGCAGGATAATAATAGTGTATTTGATATCCCCGCGCGCGCGCTGACCAACGGCGAGACAGTCTCGTGCTGCGCCAGTCCGCGTCACCGTATCTATTTTCCTCGATTAAACAACATTAAAAAAACCACACGCATTTAGCGTTGTTGTTATAATTATTATTACGATAGGTTAGCAATCGCGAGTACGCGACAACAGTCCAATCGGTCAACGCCCGCGCGCGACCGTCGACGAAAATAAGCGGCAAATTTTTTTTGTCGCAATTCGAGAAGTTCGCGCCCGTCCAGACTACGGTTTTCCGTTGATTAGCGTTTGAAATAAAAGTCCGAGAATCCTTCGAAAAGGCTATAACAAATTGGAGATTTTCATCGAGTAATTACATTTCATCTAAGCGCACTACACACGCGCAAGCTATTAAAGCGTTTCGATTTTAATTTCAAAGAAAAATATACTATTATATATAGTAACACTATCGATAAACAATAAAGGGGTACGGCCGAAAAGCAAAATTTAATTCGCACAGTCGATAAAGCGAAATAAAACACAATTATTGCCATCGAAATCCGCACCTCTCTACTCATAATAATCGTTTGAGATCAAGTGGGCAGCCGATAGCGCAGGTACACACATAACGCGCGCAGTATAGTACGTATAGTGCAATAATACTTTAAAAGGATAATATCCTGCAATAGTAGCGTTTAAATCGTCCACTACACAGTAGACAGCAGTATCGGGGGGGGGGGGGGGTTCGACGGTTATAAATTTAGACATTCGAAACGAGTCGAAACGAGTAGAAAAATCGAAAAAATACGTTTTACGCCCAACTACATCGGATAAAAGATGGTAAACGGTTCGTTTATTTTCGAGCACGCGTAGCGTTTAGGCGCAATTAGAGCAGAGTTTTAGGGTGGGCTACACATCTTGAACGCGGGGGGGCTTTGGACACCACCACCCTCGGCACTCAGATTGTAATATTGTTTCGCAAACAACAACAACAAAAAAATGTCTCGCCGTTCGAAAGGGAAACGATAGAAATTTCAAAACATGCTGATCGGTTTTTCAAGTGAAACACCAAACTCGTAAGAACAAACCAACCAAAGTGTACTAAACGTAAATCAGTCGACCGTCTAGTGATAACTCCCGCGAGATCCTAAATCGAACGATTTTCACTACGAAACGCATTCATTCGCCTTTTTAGAAAACATTTTTTTATCCACTAGTTGGTAATTTCTAAACACCGCGCGCGCGCGCTCAGACAAACACTCAAAACAACTGCACCGTCTCGTCGTCCCGCGATCGATCGATCGCAGAACGCCGCGGAAAAGTTCATATTCTCGCGGACATTAAACTCGCAACGTTCGAAAAACAAGCGGGGGGGGGGGGGGCAAGCAGCTTTCCCAGACGTCCCTACGGTATTACGGGCGTTACGAGCGTTTCAGAGAAAACGTAATAATATCATTATTATTATACGTTCGAGCATATTATATTAAAATGTATAATTTCAAGTGTGCGTTCGCGTTAAATGTCACGTCGCACGTTTATAAATTGTTTAAAACGGCAAACGGATGTTAATCGGCGCGCGCGTAGTCCTACCCCCGCTTCTCTCGCGATTATGTTACGTGTTATTAATTAATAACACGATATCGTCTTCTGGTTCGAGTGCCACGGCGGCGGCGGCGGTCGACTGATGTGCGACGACGATAACACGCGCGGTCGCCATATAATAATAATACCTGTGCAACCGAGTCGGCAAGTTGATATTTATACGATTAAGACGCGCGCGTTTCGTTTTAATATTATGCGTAAACCGTACAAGCAACAACGTTTGCTCCCCGCCCCGCAGACGTGATATCCAATAGAGAGCAATGCCCCTAGAATTTTTTCTCGTAAATCGACAACAACCTATACTCCTCAATTGTCATGATAAATCACTAATCGGTAGAAAATAGAATCCGCACTGTTGACGACGACGACTCTCGTCCGCAAAAAATATAACAAAGCAATAAAACGATACGTCGTCGATTTAAAATTAGACTAAAAACCACTAACCTCGTCGCCGTCTTCCGCCGTCCTTTAGTGTTAATTCACGTCAAAGGACGTACCTGTAATCAGAATAATATAATCTCTCTTAGATAGCGTACTTGTTGGAAGAAAGAAAAAAAAAACAATATTTAAAAAGGTAATAAAACATTACGCGCACGAGCGTCGGGCATTGTCGCCGGCAATATATTATACGTATTTTTTTTATACAGTTTCAAGTCCGCAACGGTTGGCCGCCCGCCGCCGAGTGGTGTATTTAAAAAAAGGAGGGACGCGAAGCGACGGTCGGGGGCGCATCGCCGCCCCCTTTAACCTGTTTTTTTGTGTTTTTTTTTTATTTTACATCGCGAGAATTTGAAGTGAAAGTACGCGAGCACACACAAAGGTCGTGAGAGAAAAAAACATTCCGAATCACTCGCGTCCACGTGCTACACGTGTACAGGTTACCCTCCCGCGTCCTTTCAGTTTTTTACAAACAATACACGACATTTGCATCAGTGGCGATTATCCCGAGTGGAAGCCGTCGTCGTCGGGGGGTGTGAATCGTTATTACCAGAGAATATTACATTTTACGCCGCAGCAGACTCTCAGATTCGTATGAAATTACGATTACTAATCGCGCAAACCATTACGAATGTTATATAATAAGAGACGCGCGTGGAAAATCGATATCGGCGTCGGATGGAATAAAAAAAGAAAAGAAGCAAACCGCACCAGTCGATCCTTAACCAAAGTCACGAGAATGCGGTAAAAGTCTCCGCAGAGGTGTGTATAGTGTAGAGAGCTCGAGAATTATTTAAATTAATCCCTTCGGCGGCTTCTCTGGCCCAGTTCCAGATCCGCCACCGCAGCGATCGCCAGCTAAAAGGGGCGCCGCCGTTAAATAAATTTTTATTCTTCCGTCGAGCTCCTATTTATTATTTTTTTTTCGACTATACGCTCCGAAAGCGGGGCGCACAAATTTAGTGTGGAAAAAAAACGAGTCTACGCGACGAAAAACTCGATAGAAAACGTATACTACGCGCGAAACGTACAAAATACGTCATAAAATTATCAGTTATTATCCCGTCCAAGACACGTTATAATAATTATATTATCGAATAGGACCGGCCACAAACTGTAGAAGTTAAATTTTTGAAAATCGATAAGTCAAATCTGTGTTTCGCAAACCCTTCGCGCAAATGAAACATATGTTATTTCACAAACACGTTATACCGTCAAAGAAATAATAAAATTCAACGCGTCACGTAAGAAGCTCGTTAAAAAAAACGTCGTCGCATAAATACAACGTACAAGCGGCCCCCCCGAAAACCGACTAGTCATAAACGCGCCGTCGAAATAATTCTCGAAACGAGAACACGACCGCCGATCATAACCGACCATAGATAAGCATCGCGCGCGCAAGTCTGTGTGACAATCAAACGTTATTATATTTTATTACACTCTCGCTCTCGCCCATTTCTTTCATACTAGACATTTCTAAACTACAGCCTACGGCTCAATAATATAATATATATTATATAGCCAGAGAATAATTTTCGGTAGGGAAAGTTTATACAGCGAAAACAATTAAAAATAATTGTCTCCGTGTGGTTTGAAATGTCGTACGGCCGACTGGAAAAGAAAAACGTATACTGTCTAGTGCAGGGGTCACCAAATGGCGGCCCGCGAATGCATTTTAACCGGCCCGCAGACTGAGAGGAAAATCCAATAATTTAATACGTATTCATATGATGAATGTTGGTTGAAATATGTATCTGAAAAGAAATACCCGACGCGCGACGTTGAAATTATTGACAGTGAAAATGTGTACAATGTTTGGCTCCACATACGTCTGTGAGTCTGCTTTTTCAAAAATGAATTATATCAAAAACAAATTCCGATCCCGACTCACCAACGAACACCTATTGAAATGATGATGAAGATAGCTACCACAAACCATAACCCCGACCTTAAAGCAGCTAGTTGAAAGCAAGATCTGCCATTTTTCTCATTAAAAATATTAATTTATAATTGTTTCATATATTTATTAAATTTAATTATATTTTCATTAGTTTTGGTTACATAATAATTAATAAGTGTACATATTTTTTTTTTTAGAAATAAAGTATTTTTGACCAACCGGCATATTATAATAATTATTATGAACTTTGAATTTTTATGGCCCGCGAGAATTTTCCGAATTCTTAATGTGGCCCGCGGAAAATATTAATTGGTGACCCCTGGTCTAGTGGGTAAAGGGTACCCATGTATATATTAAGGCAGTATATCACATACTCGGGTAAGTATGTTTCGACTACCATTCACATACTGCGGGTCGCATAATTATCGTAATTTTTCACATTGATTTTACGCACCAAATAATATTAAACACAATACGTTCATCAATACGTTAAAAAATCGCTCGCGTTATCAAAAGTGTACGTCTCTCGACGGTTCGTTTCAAACGTAATAATCTCAAGAGCAGATGATTGGTGAAACGCGTCTCTTGGCAATCGACACGTACTAATTATGAATTGTTATTCGAAACAAATAAACCGCATTGGCTATTTCGGGCCGTCCGTCGAAAAGAAAAAAAGAAAGACATACTTCCCCAAATAGCTTCTTTCGCGCTATTCAAACCGTTCGAATCGAGAAACGCGTGTAAACACGCAAAACAGACGCGATACACATCATATTACATATTATTCTTTGTGTTATTCGTAAATAAACTAAAAATCAAAGCACCCTTTTCCCTTTGACTATATTATATACGGATCTCCAACGTCCGCCGCCTGCATCGTTAAATATTATTATTGCCGACGTTTCGTCAGAAAGTGTAAAAATAAAACAATCAAAAACAATCGCATCGCGATAATAAGAGAGCAGACAGAAAACGTTAAAACAACGAATTATCATCGTACGGGGGGAAAAGAGAAAATGTCAAAGAAAAATATTTGTCCGCGCATGTGTAGCAGCAGCTCGACGAAACGGAATAATTAATAGGCGCAGGACGCAGGACGATAAATAATAATAACTCATCAAGTAAACGAAAGACCCGGGGGGGGGGGGGGGGCTGGCTAAAGACACGCCCCGCAAACGACTTCGGCGGCGCCGGTACGCACACTGAGGCACACTTTATCCGTAGAGAAACGTAGATTAAATTAGTTTTTATATTCAAATCCTTCGGCCGACGAGGTGGGCAGCAAACGACAATGTAGACAATTTTCAAAGCGCGAAAAAAATTTAAATACAAACAGTCGAAATTCTAAATGGTTTCAACAAACAGCAGATATCGAGATTCGCGTGTCGCGACGAAACGTTGTTTCCATCACGTAAAATATGAAAGTTTAATTTTTTCCACCGCGCGTGTAAAACAACAACACTGCATGCGTGCAGCCCGCATTACCGCCACTCGAACGACATTCGCAACGATATTATTTGTGATCGATCACGTTTTTATTAATTATTTTTTCCCCCGGGAAGGTTGGTGGTTTTTTTCGGTTTAGCTATTGTTTCGCGTCAAGTCGCGCGAGAGCCGCCCCGAAACACGATAACGCAAACACGTCATGAAAAAACAAAACGCTCCCGCGCAAACGTTATTATGCCGATGAGAAATCCAATATTTAAGTACAAAACGATAAATATTACCTACGAAAACGCAATATTTTGGACGCGGTAAAAATCGTGCTCAATCTACAAAACGAAAAATTTTAATACACGAAAGGAGACGTCTATTATTGTGAAGAAAATAGCGAATT
The DNA here is from genome assembly GCA_948098885.1 of Drepanosiphum platanoidis. Lineage (NCBI taxonomy): Eukaryota > Metazoa > Arthropoda > Insecta > Hemiptera > Aphididae > Drepanosiphum > Drepanosiphum platanoidis. Next base: position 7,630,384 of record OX402539.1, read on the forward strand.
CGTATCCCATTACGGCCAATCGTCAGTCCGAAGTAAACGTTAAAAATAAAGGCCAAACAAATAAGATTAAATCTCGTCAACTCGTCGAGAATCAAATAGAATGCAAAAAACGTCGTCCAAAAACTAAAAGTTGATTTTTAATCCGGTCAAACAAGAGTCGACTACTATTTTGTGTCAATCATCTCGACGATGTGATTAGTCCACAACAGCACACAAATTATTATACCAACAACAAAATCTTTTTCTTTCCAAACGCGAACACACAAATACGAAATCTCGTTTGCGTTTTACCTTTTTCACTCGACCGGGTCCGACCGATTATTATTTACGTGACAAATCAACCGGAAAAAGTTTAATTAATAAAATATTAAAGTCCACCTATCGTTATAAAAAAAAAACCGTTCCCCAGACAACGCGCCAACAAACAATTCCGTCGTAATAATATCTACCGCCATCTAGTGTTCGCGGCCTGCGCTCGACAAAACGCGCTGAAACACCGCTAGATGTCTCTGCCATAATGGGAGCGACGTGTTAATAAAACCGTCGTCGCGCATAAACACAACGAACAAATCGATAAATTTTACCTAAACGATAAATTCGTTTCGCCCGATCGTTGGCAGAAAAAGACGCGCATGATATTATTAAATCGATATCGCAACCACGAGTTTCCTTTCAAGTACGCCGAAAATTTCGGAAAAAATTGATTTTCACTAAAAAAATTCGTTATTTTTATTTTTTATTCGGTCGCCGGCCCGACGGGAGAAGATGAGAAAACTAGAGTTTAAAAGTACGAGTACGAGGGGTACGAGTACGAGGAGTACGAGTACGTATATCCTAAGTACCAGTGGCGGCGCCAGGATATTTTTCTAGACAGGGCCAATGGGAGGCCAGAAATTATAGTGTTAAAAATATTAAAAATGAAAAAAAAATGAGAACACCCAAAGTTTATTACTTAATTTTTTTTAAAATTATTACAATTTTAAATTTATATATATTTTCACTACATAATAAACTTAATTACCATATTATTAAATTATTAAAGGACTACCCCTGGCCCGCCCCTGGTAAGTCCAGTGTCGAGGAGGGACGTGACGCGAATTAGAAAACAATATTATTATTACGATTAGTAGTCTCAAATGATTTACTCGAGTTAATATTTTTTTCGGCGATTAAATTATTCATTTATTCGAAAAAGTCATTTTTCGCAGACGCAAATTTACTTTACAAATTTTTTACTTTTTTTGAAGTTTCGAGTTTTTTTTTTCGCTACTCCGAGGCAAACGTCGTAGTTTTTAGAAAATTAATTCAAACCGACAAACTAAAAAAGGGCTTTAAAATTATTATTATTTCACGTGTCGTGAAGGAAAAGCGTTTCGAGATAAAAATATCATTTAAATTACGTCACGGTGACCGCAGATTTTCAGATAAAACATCGACATGTCGGGCCCGGCAAAATAGATAAAATTAAACGATTATTAATTAATCCAACGTTTTCATTTGTAGATCAAATTTTATTCGACGCGCGCGCCGTGTTTATACGGTATTTATCGGTGTTACACACATGATTATTTGAATACGAACTCAGTTTTCCCCGTAACAATGACTAAAGGTCGCCGGCTCGCTGGTCATTGCCTTTTACAAGCGGTCAATATGTTTGTATTATATCGAAACGGCGTCAAATAGCAATGACTAATCACTGATAATAATTAGGGCCGGCGTTATTATTTACAACACAATGGCCAAAACGTTTCTGCCCTTATAAATAAATCCTCTAATTATTGCTCTAAACCGGGGGCCCGCACTAATTCAAAATCAAATACGAGAAAATAAATTACGAATTTTTTGATTTCGGCGTTGTATAATTTTTATATTTTTTAATCATTGCCATTAAAAAAGGTATGCGCGGAGTAGTTTACAAAGTTATTATTTGATCCTTTTTAAAATCCCATAGTGGGGGCTCTAGACAAATTTGAAAAATCGTTTTTTTGTCTTACAAAATATAAACACGTGAGAAAAACTGTAAAAGTAAAACGTATTCTAATTATCATGTTTATACCCTTGTTTTGTAAAAAATATTATTAAAGTTTTATAAATATTATTATTCGAACCATTAAAAATGGTCGTAAACACAACAGTTTAATACGAATAAAACGGATAAAGAAAGAAGAAAAGAAATGTAATTTTAAAACGTTTAAAAAAACCGTACATAAATAAAACAGTTAGTACAACGTTAACAGATTATAATTTATATTTATAATATTAAACTACTAATCAATATCAACAACACCTGCAACAGTGCACATAATCTCATTATATAGCTATTAGACGAAACACGTTTATGATTGAGTGCATATTTTTATTTATGAAATATAACATATAAATTATTATAAATCATACACGGGCAAACGCGCGCGCGCGCGGTAATATTATTTACGCTCCATAAAGATTTTTGATTAATCGCCCCGCATTCCGTCGGGACGGGAGACGATGACGATGACGACGACGACGACGACGACGGGGTCAAATTGTCAAGGATTTAATATCAAAATAAACCGTAACTAATAATAAATATATATTAAAACATTATAAAAATTATTATATACCGACGACGGCGGGGTTCAGTGAACACGTATGATTCTACACTCACGTGTTTAAGATGACGTAGTATACATCATATACACAGAGTCGGACGCGCGAGGAGGAGGTGGTCTCAGATTAAAAACGAACCGAGCGGACGTGAGCAGTCTTCCCCGTGGGAATTCAGTCTCTTGGGAGAATTTCAACCCTAGCCGTAAGAGCGTAGCGATATTCCCGACATTCCTTAATAGGGTGTAAACGATTTTAAAACCATTATCACGTTTCGGGGGTGGTTTTTTTTTCATCAAAAGAGTTTACAAATACCAACGGACCCCCGTGGATCTCAAAAGTTTTTAAAAAACCCCGTTAAAGATAACAGAGGCAACCTAGACAAAACGTGCCTAGGGCGCCGCAAATTTTTGGTTTATTAAATATTTCGACTTTTACATCATTATTTTTATATAATTATTATGGTCAATTCGAATAAAGAATATTCAAACATTTTTATTTCAATGGTCGTTAAAAATAATTTGTGAAAGTTAATCTTTTTTAATGTGGTCGGGATTTTTTTTTTTCGTGGGTTACCGGAGCCAGTGTTAGTGCCAAAATCAATTTTTTTCAGAGAAATTCATAATCGTAATCAGGGCCCGTATTAATGCATTAATTAAGTTTAAAAATGCAAAATTAAATTAAAAAATGTATGCTACTTGAAACGAGTTGAATGTTTGAAAAATATATAGACTATATATTATTGAGTCGCTATTATAAAAAAATTCAAATTGCATTTAAATCCACTACCTATAATCATCTAAATTGTGTATGAAAACTATTAAAATTATCAACTACTATTATAATAGCACGTTGATTATTTTGAAATAAAAAAAAAAAAAACTCGATTATTTAATCTGTAAAATTTAATATCTTATAATTATTGTAATATAAAATAATTATAGGTAACATATTATACGGTATTCAGTGGCAGTTGAAATTATATTCGTTTACGCGAAGCGACCTATTTTAAATAAAATTACACGCTGAATAAAAGAGTTAGCCAAGGCACAATCACGCGAAAAATTGAAATTCGATTATTGGTTGGTAAAACGAATTTTAAAACGGTCGAAAAAAATTGCAAAAAAAATTTACCGATTTCGGAATCGAACCTAAATATTCATCACGCGCACTATTCCATTAGGCCATTATATACGAAAAGAAAATTATGATAAAATAAAATTAAAAAAAAACAAAACTCATAAATACGTAAATTTCAAAGTGTAAAATGACAAAAATTAAACGGTTTCAGCAAGTTTTTTTTGGCACCATCGTTATTAAAAACGTTGATTTACTCTGGGTTTGAACAAAAAAAAAAAAAAAAATCGGAAAAAAATCTATGGGTTGGTAAAAATGTATTTTATCCGGACACGTATTTTTCATTAAATTCAATCGCGAATAAGAAAACGGACAATTTTGAAAACAAAAAAAATAAACGAGTTTGACGGAGAATTTTACGAATTATTACGAAGGAAAAAAAAACAAAGGTTATAATATATCATTATTATATAATTGGGTACCTACACTACCAGGGCCAAGCCGCCCCGTGCGATGAAAAAAAAACGACGTCCCTTTCAAAAATAAATTGTATTTAGAAAATTCCAAAAAAAATTTTGCCGCGCGAAAAATATGATTTTACTACTACCTCGTGACAAATATCGCTACCCCTTATCCGGCGCCTATCCACCTATCTTTGGATTGTAAATAAAATATATAATAATCGGTACTATACTTACGGTTTGACGGTGGGCTGCTGCAGAGGTTCGGTGGTGTTCGCGCGTTGGCTTGTGGAATTATGTATGGTGGCGCATACGAAAGTCACTCGCGATAAATTAAATTGAATTGAATTTAATAACGGACACACGTTTGACGACATTGCGCACTGTCGCGGAGAGAAATAAAAACGCGACCATTTACGCACTGTCGCGGAGAGAAATAAAAAAGCGACCACATTAACGCACTGTCGCGGAGAGAAATAAAAGCGCGACCGAGAAGAGCTTTCGGGACGACCGTCGACACTACACTGAACGGCCCTGCACTGTCGGCGAGCTGCCGCCGCCGTAGCTCCGTGCGTCCCTAGATCGGTCGGGTCTGTCATTGGTCGGGCGGAACGAGCAGCTCGGCTCTCATTGGCCGCGTCACACGCCCAGTATCGATGAACTTGCACTGCTTCCGCAAAGCACAAGCCCGCCCATTGTGTCGTTCGTTTTATTACTATTGTTACACGCGTCATTATAAGTTATATTCATCACCAACTTGCGGAAATAACGTGTTATTGTTGTGCAGGGTTGCCAACTATCTAGTTAAAAAAATCGGGACTTTTTTCCAATATGAGAACATTTTTTTCAGGTTTTAATATAATATTATAAAGGCAATCATTTCAGGCATAACATATTATAATATAAGATATAAGTACATAATAAAAATATCGGTTTTACAGTCGATTTTGAAAAATTCGGCCGATCTCACGAGTGCCTGGAATCGTGTACATCACAGTATAGATTTAAATTTCGATCGATCGACAATATGTTTTACGAACTTTAAACGTTCGCGGTATCCACCCCCCGAGTGAGTGGAATTGGGCTCTCCCCGTTGGAAAAAATCCAAAAAAAAAAAAAATCATAAAATCTATCGTAATTAGCAATAATATTGTCCTAAAACAAATAGGTAGTAATTGAAAATTATTTCCTGCGCTTGATGACGTTGTACTAACTAGGAAAAACAGAAAATTAATGTTTTAACATATACATTACACTGTCGAGTATATTTTATTAGAATAAAAAAGTACCTATAGATTTTCTTTCTTTTCATCGTTTCGTTTTCGATTTTTGAACCAGGAGTACCCACCCCGGGAGTACCCACCCCGGGAGTACCCACCCCCTTGACAAATTCCTGGGTACGCCGCGCACTGTGGTGAGCTAAAACGATTGAAATCATATCAAAATCGATAGGCGAAAATATATTATAAGCTATTATTATGACGTACTTACTATAAATCCGGTCCGACGATCGTATATTACAATAACGCGTTTTGTTTTTCTACTTTGAAATACGAGTATAAACTGAAAATAAATATAATCGAGATGTTTACAAATTATTACGAATCGCGATGAAAAAAAAAAAAAAAACTTTTTTTTTAGATACTTAGAAATAACCGATCCGTTCGATTGTTAAAAGTTTCTGGTGCAAAAATCATGATTTTTTTGTATAAGGTAGAAAAAATAGTAATTTTAGCAAAAATATCGGTACTACTTACACGGCGGCCTGTCGGAAGGTTGTTGTTGCTGCTGCTGCTGCTGCTGCTGTCGAGATTCGGCGTTCTTACTTGGGTGCGTGTGAAGTAAAACGTAAGAAGTAACATTATGGAAACGAAAAGCACTAGATAGAAAAAAAAAACGATCGAAATAAAAACACTATAACCACGACGGAAAAACGGAGACGAACGTTCGGAACAGCGGTCGACACTATACTGATCGTCTGGCGCGAGCTGCCGTCCCTTCACGCGTTGCTCTATCGGGTACTGTTCGGGTTACGCGCGCGCAGCTCGGCCGTCATTGGTCGGAACGCGCGCACGCATCGGCTATCGTTATCCCTAGGGCAGAGGACTTGTAGCATTTGCATATTTTTTTTGCACAGTCACAAAAATAGCAGAGTGCGAAACAAATACGTTTCATGCTTCCACAAAGCTAGTTTTGAAATTTTATTGTGCTTATAAATGCATATTTTGCGTTTTTTTGGTTTTTAGGGCATATTTTACACTTTTATACGCTATTTTATACTTTTTGAGACATATTTAACCTAAATCGATTTTTTCCACAGTGACATTTTTATTTCAAACAATACAGTCAAAATGTATTTATTTTTAATTTTTGTCGTATAATATGGTTTTTTACTGTGCTCGGGCACAAATTTTTTCTAGAAGCGATAACTATCTAACGTAAACTATACCTACGACATCACCACTACAGACGTGTACGCACCATGCGGGCTTTTATTCGATTAGGATTTATTTATAAAACGTTTCTAGACACGACAAGAATCAATATTTTAGTATTTAGTCTCAGTCAGTTCTGCGGAAAAATTTTAAGTGCATATTTTAAGTGCATATTATGGGGTTTTTTAGTGCATAAGTGCTTGCATATTTAGAGCTTTTTTAGAGCTACAAGTCCTCTGCCCTAGTTATCCCTGTCGCCCACGCGGCATAGGACCGACTCGCGCAAATACGCTTATGTTTATTACATAATGATTACGTTATCAAGATGATTACGTATATATTACTATAATATACTATTGATAATCGATCTGTTCGATTGTTATGAAAATCGCGATTTTTTCGCGGGGTAGCGATTGACTTAACAGACACCTCTCGATAACGGACACACATTTTCAGGTGCCGGCACGGTCTTAATATGATAAATGCAGATAACTGGCATAATGTAATTATACCAAAGACGTAATATTGTATTGATTTTAAGACAAATCTAGTGCTTACAAATAAATACTCATTTAATTAAATTAAAGATATATTTGGTTTTTGGTTTATTATAATAAATATAATATAATATACTTATTATTTTAAATCAATTTATTATTAAAACATGGAGGTATTCAAACAGCTATCATACTATTCTTTAAATTATTTATATTTTTTTTACATTTAAGTATGTTATTGTGTGCATGAAACAAATATAATATGGACAATGGACTTCATTATTTGAAACATTTATGTTTCGTAAATTTGATTTTGTCATCTTTAAATTATGGATTTTAAAGAAAAATTGATTAATTTAATATAATTCAGAAATGATTCAAGGTAAAAAAAAAAAAAATCCCGCAGTGAAAGGTTAAGATTATAAATATAAATATCAACTTTAAACCCAATTGTTGATTTTTTGAAAACAAACCAAATATTCAAATTATTCTAATAATTTAGAATGTTGGACGTCGAAATCGGGACATGCCGTGTGTTGCCCTCCGTAGAAGCCTGCTGCTACGTTCTTTAATCCGATAAACGCACCGCATCCACATTCGTCCTTAATGTCATCAAACTCAAAAAATACGACGACACATCCGGCAATTTGTTCGCGTGCATACGCACCCTGCGAATAATACCAAATGGTTTCAAAATTAGCTAACTTTTCAAGCATTAAGTAATCAAATTAAAAGTTTTATGTACTTTTAACCATAAAAAGTAGCACTTTTTCCTGGTTTCGTCGATTTTTTCGAAAAATGTAAACCTAGATATTTTATACACAAAAACTGTGTATTCAATTTTCAAGATTATTTTATAAAAAAAATTCAAATAACTATATAAATAATCTAAAAAATGTCCAAATTTTTTGAAAATTGTACCATTTCTTGAAAATCTAATTTTAAGTTATAACTTATAAGTACAAATTTTAAGTTTCTAAGACTATCCATTTTTTGAGGTACAATAAAAAAAATTAGATTTTTCAAAAACTGGTATTAAGGGAATTTTTATCAAGTTTTTGTAATTATTCGTTAGTTTTACTTCATTTTTGATTATACTGAACAAGTAATTTAGAAATTTTCCCCTCACAGTCGTAACTAGACAACATTTACTACCAAAAACTCACCAAGACAAATTACTTTAGTTAAAACCATGATGACAGACACAAAGAATTTAAAAAAACACACATTATAGTAAAACCAATACATTACCTTGCTTGACTCAAAATCTAAAAAAACATGGGCAAAAATAATGTATTGTGATAAAAATACGAACTGATTACCATACATAACCAAATATATTACATTTAGTTAAATTATTGTCATGAAAACTTTGAATATTAAATATTAATTTAAATGAAATTGAAAATTGAATATATACTTTTGACGTCGACTGATGGTATAGGTAGTAGATACGCCGTAGGTTATTTTTTTATCTTGTTAGCCAATAATCACCGATTACCTACATTGTAGGTCCTACAATATACTTTTACCACTAGAAATAATAAGTGACGTTTAATACAATTTGTATTAAATTTTGAATTTTCAATGTTTTCTGAACTACTACTAACATATTTTTATCGGAAGTTAACGAAAAGAGCTAAGAAAACTAAAACATTTCAAATATCAATAACTACAACACAAAAAGAGTAAAAATACTTTGAAAATTAAGGTCATCTTTAGAAAATGGCATCAAAAATATTCAGTGAAAGTTTCAAGTCTCTAAGGTCTCTAAAATCAATACTTCCCTCGTTTCAATCAGAATCTAAAAGCCAAGTAATGTACACTTTATTGATATTATAACAATACGAAACGTGTCTAAATTAAAGAATTATCTTTCTGTCAACCCCACCACACCCAAAAAAATTACTAAAAGCCACGGTCCTAATCATGGGGTATATAATATTATACGAATATAATAATACAATAGGATTAATTATGCATGTTTTAATGTTTTACCTTATTGAAAAAATCGAGTGTGTTTTGAATACACCACGAAGTACAATCGTACTGCTTGATACACACCTAAAACGTGTAAAACGACGACGGCGATAAGATAATAAATCATTGGTGTTTAAAATATTTTACAATAGTTAAGAAAAACAGATTACTTGGTGATAAGACGAATATTCTTCAGAGTTTAGATTAAATGGAAACATTTCGATGACGTAGACGATCTTATCCATGTCTATCTGAGTTGACTTCAGAAATTCAGTGACTTCTTGCTATAGAATTCATACATTGTACATTCGTGTAATAGTATCTTAAATCTATACTTGAGAAAAATAAGAAATTGACCTATATTATTGAGCAAATTATACGCATATATACGTATTTTTATATATAAAAATGTATAACTTGTTTAATAATGTTTGTTAATAAGCTGGATATTATAAAGTTTAGTGTTGATAAAATCAATTTGATGTCATTGATTTGATCTATATATAAAAAGTACCTATGGTACCTATGCTATGAAATTGCATTAGTGCATAATTGCACTATTTATTTATATAGTGTACCTGAGAATTTAAATACCTACGACATGTAAGTTTATAAATTATGAAACGACTAAAATATTTTTTTAGTCTAACTTTTATTTGATAACGCACGGTGCTCTTGAAAATCACTCAACCACGATAGGTTAGGTTAAGTTAGGTTAGGTATAAATTCTCGTTAAATTATATTACCATTCCTAGATAGTAATTCGGACCACGTTTGCTCGCTTTAATCGGAACTCTTCCGTTGTATAAATCAGGATTGCAGTTGTTTATTCCGATTGTATTCACCTCGTAATAATCAACGATTTTGTTCAATTCGGCAAAATTGTAAACTAAAACGAAAATATTTTATGCGTACTGCAGTATATAATAATGATCATTGATCAGTGATCACCATTATTTGAACTTCAAACTACGTATAGGTATTGAGTAAAAAATATACGATATTTACTCAAACGATTCTTTGTTTTCTAGAATTGAAAGTATTTGAAAATTATAACTCTCCCGGGCATCAGTTTCAAAGCAGAAATGTTTTCATATTTAAATTCAATTGAATTTTTATAAAATACAATATCGCAAATAAATTAATGACTAATACAAGTAAATAAGTAATAACATCGACGCTACAAAGTAACAAACAAAAATTTTCAAGTGTGAATTTATTCGAAGTGTTACACTAATAATTCTTTACAATAATCATATCATTCGACACGTAATTTGATATTGTACCTGACAACGTTTTTAAAATAATATTATTGTTAAACGTGATGTTGTCGTTAGCTTGCAAACAAATCAAAAGTGTTCTCCAAATACTCGTTATTTTTAATAGAATTTTGTTGTATGAAAACTTCAAGATTTATCACAATAAAAATTAAAAATCAACATCGTCGTCATACTCACCACACACATTTTTAATGTACGGCGCAAAGGCTTGTATGGATAGGCCGATTATCAAGTCCGAATCGCCTTTTAACTGAGTTATATAAGATGGGATGTACTGTGAAATATTGCCGTTGAAAGTCTGATACATCTAAAGTAATAGGTAGAAAAATATCAGATTCGATGTGATAAAGAATATTTAATAGTTTGACCGAACTGTGTACACTGTACAGCATTGATTCAATGTGCATATTATTATCAAATGTGTGATATACATTAAAATTCATGATTTTTTTTTCATCAATAAAATCTATAATATATTCATAGACGCAACTAGGAGGGTGCTGGGAGGACTTAAGCACCCCCAAAAATTCATAACATAAATATAACACCCCTAAAATGTAGGTCTAATTTCCTCCCCGGAAAAATATCGTAACTTCACGGTCCGGATATTTACTGTCAGGAAATATACGTTCCGTACGAATATTTTCAGGGACTTTACACGCGTCCGTTTTAACTCCATGCTTAAAATAATATTAATTATAAAAGACATAAATTTTGTTTACCATTGATAAATTGGGTTTATAAAATCATAACTGTAACTACGTTTGATTGTATTTCTATATTATAAATTAAATAGCTATTAATCGTGACACTAGAATTTAGGACTTTTTAAAAAAAAGATATTTTATCTTTTGAAGGGCAGTACATTTTCGTTAAATAATTATTTTGCAAAAAGAAAAATACAGTTGTTATTTTATTTGTGGGTTATTAATTATTGTACCATTGCTCTCTAAAAAAAGCGGTTCTGATTAAAAGAGGTGGGATGGGTTAGCTACAAAATATTTGCAGATTTTTATTTATTTATTATAGTCATTAATCATTATAGATTACAATATTAAACTAATATTTCCTATGTACAACGAATACTCACGTTCGAAGGTGTGAGTTCTGTGAGAAGAAATCCTTTTATTTTATGAGTCAGAGCGAATTCTCGCAACTTGTTCGTCTCTTCGTATTGCCCGTCGGGTTTTAACAAATCTACCCAATCAAAGTAACCTACTTGTCGGTGTAGTTCCACTAATACGGGTCGGTTCAAAGATAAGACCTTATCAAGAAGCACTAAAACAAATTTTAACCGCTAAGATGAAATAGAATATTGTATTACCATTAAATTAAATATAACTGTTAAATTTAATAATAATAAGTGGATCACATGCTACACATTGAGTCCATCAAAAATATTATCACTTGCATCAGTTCCGAAACCATAGTTCCGATAGAACAATGTTTTACCTCGTAAAATTGTTTTCGATACAATTATAGGGTTGCCATTTATAAAAAATTACAAGCCGAGACACCGAGACAATGCCTATATAATATATAATAACATTTTTTTTAAATTAATATAATGGAGCCCCTCCCCAAAAAAAAAAAATGTATATGTATAAATTTTATTTACTTTCATTTGCTCATATATACTTCAAATATAAGAATTCGAAGTAAAAACAAAATTATTTCTGTTTTTTTTTTGCTAATGATTTAATATTGAAAATACAATAAAAAATAGTTTACCGCAATCGACATCTAATGAAGACGCCATATCAATTGAAAATCGAGAATAAACAATTACTTCACATTCGCATGGTATATCAATAGGATCCAAATTAAGTAAATCTGGATTAGATGTATCCATATTTCCTCTAAATGTACACATCACTGGTTTAGGAGACAATATACTAGCTCCTGTAGAAGTCTCTGTAAGTGATCCCGAGGGAGTTTCTGTAAATCAGATAAAAAATTTAATTACTTGAAAACTGTAACAAAACATTATATGATATGGGTTTACAACTTTTAGAGCGGACCTCAACAGCTAATCACTTGCCATAAGTGATAGTATGATAGTAAGTACCTACAATGGTTCAGTTTACAATTTACATTTCTAAATCTTTTGAAATTATTTTTTACGAACAGTAAGTTTAGTAGGAAATAGATACTATCTAGTATCTACTTATATTTTTCTTATTCAACTTTACTCACTAAGAAATATAAAATAAAAACGTATATAAAAAAAATGTCGACTTCAAAACGGTACACAAGAACTAAGTACTTGAAAAAAGAAATAATTTTACTTCCAAAAATATATTTTTCAGTATCATAAGTATGTTGGTGTTGGGATCGTATGTTGTAGTTGAGTAGTTAATTAATGAATGTAACGCGTGTTTGATTTGCAGGTTTTTAATATTTTTATCTTAAACAAGCACAAAGACAAAATTAACCTACCTAACCTAACCTAGCTCAGTATCTTAAAAACAGTATATTGATATCTAGACAAAAGTTTAATACCTGTATTACTTGAAAGCGAGCTCTGTGATTGAACGGCCAAGAATTTGTTAACGGAATAAACAAACAACAAAAAAGAAACCATATTATTTTCTTATCACACGCACTTGCCACTTGCAATGATTATGTATGTGATGTTTGAAAACAAGTTAGGTATAGGTTTAAACTAAACAATACTTCTGGATTTCAATGAATGTTTTGATTTATAAATAAACGATGATTCGTCGATTCGCCTGAAACATAAATTATTAGGTTCAGGTGCGGTTATGTTTGACAAATATTTGCAGTAATGATAGGTGTGTAAAAGTAAATAGTACAATTTTATATGTAGGTTTATCATGCGATAAATATTGTAAACAGATGTTTGTAAAAAAAAATATTGTGTTAATAATAATATAGGTATATTGAAACAAATTTTCAAATAGGTATTGTTTTAATTACCTGAAAAAAATGTATAGTAATTTGAAAATCGTAAAACATATCATTTTTAAAGAAATAAAAAGAATCATATAAATAGTGATAGGAATTAACTAACCCAAAAACATTTATAGCTCCAAAAATTGATCCTTTAGTAACTATGAGTAGCCCATCTCAAGTCTATTCAAACAACCCTTCAATCTATAAATATTTTTTCATTGTCTAGTTGAATAGTTTGTATCGTAATATTCTATAGCTATAACATCAATAAACATAATATTATATAATTGTGAAAATAATTATATGAGGTATTGAAATTTTGAAAAACAATATTTGGTACATTTAATCATGACTTAAAATTTAAAACGGGGGATTTTTTTCATTTTATTTGAATTTAAAAAATATTGAAGAGTTAAACACAATCATGTATTTTAGATGAGAACATATTTGTTAAAATTTGAAGAGCAATATTAACTTTTTTTATGCATATTATTTTAAGATTTTTTAAATCTAAACTTTAATTATGTTTTATACATTAATTTTAAGTTGCTACAAATAAATAAATATTACGAATAATGTGATAAAAGAAAAACTCCATTTTAGTGTAGAAAAAGTTTTTAGTTTATTAGATTAGATTAGTAGTTACTAGTGAATTGTGATTAAATATATCAACAAAACAACACAGAACCATGTATTTTCATTAGGAATATAAATATAAACATTTTTAATTATTAATTAAATTAAAAATAGTTTGTCAGAGTTGATTTAATATTGTAAAACTTATTTAACAACATTGACATTTATTTTTGATCTAAAGTATCTAATATGCAATACTAAAATTAAATAATAACTTTAAGGTATTACAATAAATGGAAAACAATTAATGCCCCAAATACTAAATATCAATTACAAATTTTAAGTATAAAAATATTGTAAGAATTATACTTTTTAATCTTAGAAAGGTGTAAAAAAATAATAATTTTAAGAGTTGGGCCAATATTTGGTTTATCCTTAATTTTAAAAACGGTAACCAGTAAATCAGACACATAAATTAGTTTTATTAATTTAATCACTGCTACTGCTGCTGCTGCTACTACTGCTACTGCTTGAAGACTTGGATTTCTTGTGTTTATATCCTTTATGTTGATGGGCATGATGCATAGCATAGGCTCCAACACCAACTCCTGCCACTCCAGCAACAGGAATGCCATATTTTAAAGCTTTTTTGGCTTGTTTTCTTTGAGCTTTTGCTGCCTTTTTCTAAACAATGAAACAGTATAATTAATTATAACTAAAATTAAAAATTAACAATTAATTAATGTGCAATCCAAGTTTTGAATATCACCTTTTTTAATTGTTAAATTTTAGTATTGGTTAGTTTTTAATCGAGATCTGTTGTTTGTGAGCCAATATCACTCTTTCAATTTATGTAAAATAGTTAAATACGACATTTAATTACAATAAAGACTACAAAGTGTCAAAAATTGCTTTAAAAAATAAAGAACCAAAAATACAAAATAAAAGAAAGTTTTTTAAAAAAAAAAGAAATTTAAATGTTATAGAATCAAATTTTAGCTAGGTAAATATCATCCATGACGTTAAAAAAGTCTTCAACATTCTGGTCCTAATTATGATGTAAGACACTATTCATCACAAAATATAAAATAACGTAATATTGTAATTTAGAAAAACATTGAATAAAACGTTTTGAAAATGTATAAATACGATTGTTTTATTTTATAATAATTTAAAATTTTGTAAAGAATAACAAGAAGTTAATGAAAAAATATTTGATTTTGTTGTATTATTTTTGTTTTTAATTATTTGGGTAAAAATAAAGAAAAAATGATTTGGAAACAAGTAAATTTTAAGAAATTTTTTCTGTGCCTAAATCTCTTACCAATCCATCCTAGGCTCTACTACACATAGAATATTTAATGGTAACAAAAAAGTAAAATTATCTTGATAAATAGCAATATTTATTTTTCTGATATATCAATATTGACTATAGATATACCTCCATTTTATTGTTTTTTTTTTTTTTTTTTTTGTAGCCATTGGAGGTTCATTAATTCATTAATCTTCAAAGAATAATATATTCATTCGAAAAATTTAAAGATATTGGCATATCTAAAAAATAAAATGTTATTACATAAATCCATAAAAGCTTTTAACAACTCATAACACTTAACAAGTTTATATTGTTACAATAGTATATACACTTACAGGGCTAATGTGTCCAGTCATCGCATAATTAGCTAGTCCTTGATTTATAGCATTTTTAATTGGTGAACTGTTATGTTTCTATAATAAAATAAATACATAACAACATTAATATGTATTCAATCAAAGAACAATATAATACAATTTTATGTATAATTATAATGGAAATGTTGGATTAAAGTGGCCTGAAAATGGGATAACTTAGTATCATTATGTTAAAACTCATTGAATAATGTGTATTTTATGATTTAGGACAATGTTAAAATAAACATTAAATATTATACACAGCAGAATAGTCAAAATGAACTAATTAAGTCAATTTATCATAGAATTCAAAAAAATTTGGTGAGATAAATATTTGAAACAAATTTATTAAATTTTTAAATTATTAAAAATCTAAAAAATACAGAATCCTAATTATTATAAAAAAATTTAAAAAAGACTGTGATCTATACTGCCAGTAAACTTACATACAATAATAATAACATTTATGTAGTATGTAATCTCATATATCATTTCATTGAATTCAATCACAATAAATATGAGTGTGTTATTAATATAATCTACATTTTCTGAATAATCAGTCAGAGAATTAGGTTTATAGCGCTTCCTTCTCTTAAAAATGTGCAATGTTGACCCTAAAATAGTAAACAAACTTCTTTGTTTAATAAACATAAAAAGTACTCGAGTAGAAAATGAAACAGATAAACTAATAATATAACAAATAAAACATTTTTTAAATCTAGTTCTTAATACAGTTAAAATTATTTACCAATACTAAATATTAATAATATACCGGTAGATAAGATGAATTTTGAGTTTGACCCGGATAAGCAGAATATCCAGAAGAATAAGGTGGAGCATTTCCTGGAGGAACTCCAGGCATATGTCCAACTGCATGGCTTCCAGGCATAGGCATCTGTCCAGGCATTGACATTTGTCCAGGCATGGGCATCTGCCCAGGCATAGGCATCTGTCCAGGCATGGGCATCTGTCCAGGCATGGGCATCTGTCCAGTCATTGTTAAGCCACCATTAGGATTGTTTTGAAAGGAATATAATTGAGCATCACCATCAATAGTTACATAGAACACACTTTGAAACGGCATTCTGTGTTTCATTTCAGCAAAATGTGAACCATTAAATGCAATCTGAAAAAAAATGATACAAAACACAATTTTCTCAGATGACATCACCTTGTGGTTATAATGTATCTCACCTTGTACTCGTACGCATCACACAGTATGTCTAGTTTGAATGGCTGACCTCGTATGAGGGATACAGGAGGACCATAAGTTTCTTCGACACCCCAATTCGACCCTTCAATGCTATTTCTAATAATCAGGTTGCGGTTAAAGTCTAGGGATACATGCAAGGCTACAGGATCTCGAGGAGCGACATTTGGACCAATTTGAAAGTTTACAGATATCCGAGCAGATGATGGAAACGATGTGCCCTGAACACTGATCAGCGAGCCCTGTCTCAAGCCATTTTGCACAGGGCAAACAAATGGAATTACCTAGACATTAAAAAGTTGGCACATAAATATAAGTTATTCCAATAAAATAGCAAATGAGATAAAAGCAACAACATTATTTTTAAGTTGGATTATAGGATATTAAAATAATTAGTAGGCAGGTAATTTTTGGTTACATGTGTCAAAATCATTTTTATGAGAATACATAAAATTATTATAGGTCCTTATTTGCATTTATCTTAAAGATATATGGGAATAAAGTCAGGGCCAAGGGCGTTAGGGAGAAGCAAAACAGGGCATTTGTCCAGGCCTCGCGCTGAAAATTTGGTTAATGGTTAAATGAGTTTTGCCAAGGGCCTCACAAAAGGTAGCACTGGCCCTGAATAGAGTAATCGCTCAGAGCATTCTTTGGTTTTTTTTTTGCCTTCATAAAAATTCTAGTCGTTCTATGAATTCCTGAATGTATTTTTTGTTCCTTTCTTTCATTTTTAACAATAAATCCACTCGCAAAATATTTTTTATCAGAAGGAACTTTCCCTATGGGAAGTATTACGATAGCTTATATAACTAATATTAACCAAATATCATTACCACATTATTTCTACACCAATACAAGTACCTCTAATAATTGTATTAATTAGGTAATATGTAAGTATTTACCGGATTGTTGATGTACGAAGCCATATTAAGTATTGTATTCGTAGGACAAACGATTGAAGTTGTTGATGGGCGATGGCTGTAATTTGAGTAAACACCAAAATACTGAGGAAAAGTACGATATACGAGTGAGCGAGTTTAAACATGAATAACATAAATTAATTGAGTCACATTAGTCACAAAATTAAAATTACAATCAAACGATGTATTATATTATCATGACGTCTGTCCGATGATGAATCATGATAAAAGATGAATAATAGAAATATCAGTGGTAAGGCACAGCTGTAGATAATATAGTTGCACATCCGCATAATATACCACATGTTCGATAGTGGCCATGGCTGTAGATAATATCATATTATAATCAATGATAATATTATCTACAGCTGTGATTTACACCATAGAAAATATTATCCAACGTCATTGAGCTAAGTAAAAATAATATAACAGTGCGCGTGAGATAGGGTATAATTATTACAAAAGAGAACCAACTATTTAACTGATGATATTTTACGAAAATCATGTCGGCTACCCTATAGTCTAAACTAATGAACCGATTGACTTGAAATTTGCACGGATTGATCAGTTTGGTGTGTAGACAATTCTGTAAAATATTCAAGTTTATTGGAGGATTAATACTCGAGAAATATGCATAAACACAGTCTGTTATTGACATTATATGAAAAAATAATAAGCAATATAAGTAAAATGTTTATTGAAAAAATTGATAAAATTAAATAATATATTCATATCAAAATTATTCTAGTCGAATAACACCATAGATTAATAGTTGTTCTGGTTTCTGTTGTTATACTGATATGGAAAACCATAGTTTAAAATACACTGTATGATATAAGTAAATTTTAAACCATGTGGAAAACAGTATTTTATTTCTAAATCGGCAAAGTGGAGCCAAGGTGTATCCATAGACTTGTGTTATTCTAAATATTATTTATACAGTAAGGTTTGGAACTTATATATTGTAACTAATATATTTCAGAAGTCTTAGATTAACAATTAGTTTTATGAGCACTTGAATTTGTAAATCTGTATTTTATATTTTTGAATTAATTATTAATAAACTTATTACTCTTATTATCATTTGTGATAACATTTTTCTACCACAATCACCTAATAAAAATAGAAGCAAGTCTAAAGACTTACAACATTGTATATTATTTAATTCAGTACTCATTATAAACATTTTTACAAATAGACAGAATATATTATATAACAATAACAATAATAAATTATACATTTACTTATAAATTAACCATCACACTTATTTCTCTTTATTTAACATTTTAACTAGTCAATATTTGATTTTTATTGAGTTTTCTGAATAAACCATTTTCTATTGCCAATAAGTCTTCATATGAACCCAATTCAGCTATTTTTCCATCAGATAATACAGCCAATTTATCTGAAATGAATACAAATATCTATTATATATACATAATGATATTTATGAACTCATTCATAATACATAATGATAAATTTATAAATTTTTTTTTTATAAAATATTAAATTTTAAAATAATCTGAAAAATAGTTTTTACATTAAAGTTACTTTAAAAAAACAGGCCAATTTGAATTTGTTACAAAATTAGGTATTGCCATTTAAAGAAGTACAAGTTGTATTGTGCATCGATAGAAATAAAATTGTATTTTAAATTATTAAATATTTAAAACTATTTGACTATTTTTAATAAAACTTGATGCTATGGTTAATATTATAGTAATGCTTGATTAATCTCAAATTTTTTGATACCTAAAATTTTTTTGTTACCTTAAATATTTAAAATATTGAGAGCTTACTGTATAGTGTATATGATCAAACATTTAAATCTATACAATATACACGGTAGAATAGTACCTGCGTTTTTAATGGTAGATAATCTATGTGCAATTGTCAATACAGTTCTTCCTTTTAAGACTCTTTGCAATGCTTCTTGAATTAACTTTTCACTCTCAGCATCCAATGCACTGAATCAAATGTAAAATAATTTAAATAATTTAAATTACTAATTGCAATGACAATTTTATATTACCTTGTAGCTTCATCTAACAACAAAATTTTAGGATTTTTTAGTAATGCTCTAGAAATAGCTATTCTCTGTTTTTGACCACCAGACAAAAGAACACCACGCTCTCCAACAACTGTATCAAATCCTTCTGGAAATTTTCGTACAATAAATTCATATGCATTTGCTTCTTTGGCGGCATCAATGATTTCATTTTCTGTATATTCTTCACAACCATAAGCAATATTTTCTCTGACTGACCCAGAAAACAAAATCGGTTCCTTTAATGAACAATTAAAATATATTATAAATTACAATTTAATATAATAATTTTTTTTAAACTATTATTGCTTACTTGACTTACAACTCCAATATGACCATGTAACCAAATAGGGTCATACATTTTTATATTGGTTTGGTCTAAACAAACCGCACCACATTGGGGATCATAAAGTCTTAGTAATAAATGGCCCAATGTACTTTTACCACTGCCACTATGACCAACTAATGCGTATACCTTACCACAAGGAATTTCTAAGTTTAGACCATTGAGAATAGGAGCATCTGGTCGATTTGGATAACTAAAAACAACATTCTGAAAACTTAAATCGCCTTTAGGATCAGTCAACGGTTTTAGCCCACCTATAAAATCAATATTGTTGTGAATTTAAAAAATGATAATAAAGAGTATTATTTATAAAACTAAGCACCAACCGGAAATGGGTATAGATGGTTTACGATCAATGATTTCCCATATTCTAGACGATGCACCCAAACCCTTATTGATGTCAGAATAAAATGTAGACAGACCACCAATAGATACACCAGTGTAAGCTGCATATAATAAAAAAGAACTAAGTTCTCCAACACTAATGGTTTGTTCACTAACCAATAAACCGCCACTGTATAACACTGATATTATTATGAAGTTTCCAGCAAAGCCTGTCTGAAAGAATATATTTGACAGACACTTTAATCATCAATATAACAATATGGTAAATGACATAATTTCCCTAAAAATTGGTAAATGTTGTAATTGCAGACATTCCCCGGTTATTGACGTCTATTACCAATTATGACGAAGAATGATGTATTTAATGTGATTTGATCAATTCTTAATATAGGTTTTACGACTAGGTAAGGGTACCTAGCACTGGGTACTAGCATGCCAGTATGAGTGACATTCAAGAACGCTCAGTGATAATTGTAAATGACAAAACTAGTCATTAGGGATTCAAAAAATGTAACTGTTGTTGCAGTAAAAAATGTGCATGCAAGGCATCAAAAATGCTGTGTGATTTCAAGTGTCACAGTCAGAGTAATAATTGTACAAATAAATAATTTAAATTTGAATAATATAAAAAATTGCTTTTTTTATTGTTATTATTATTTTATATGTAGGTTATTATTACTACTATTAAAAATATGTGATTTATCATCATTGATCAATGATCTTGGTAGGTTAGGTTGGTCATTGACCGGTGAAAGTTGTAAATTTAAATTGAAAATGCTTATTTTTCCAACATTTATCTATATAATTGAATCATTTTGGTAAAAGACTTCATTCAACGGCAAATGATGTCTTTTACCAATTATCATCTTTTACCATAATATATACATAACAGAATATTATTATTAAACTTTGGTTGTATACATTTTAAAATAATTAATTAACTTACCATACCAAAAAACAATCCTCTCATTAATGATTCTTTAACAGAAAGTTTTAATACTTCTTTCATTTTTTCTCCATAGTATAACATTTCTTTTCTTTCTTGACTAAACACTTTCACTGTTCGGATATTAGATATTCTTTCTTCAGCAACTTGATTTGAAGAAGCTAATGAATCCTGAAAAAATCGATACTTTATAATTTTATACTTAATAAATTATTTATCCATTTCAAGACTAATGGCCCAAAACTTAACAATAAATTGATAGCTATTCTATGGTTATTAATAAAATAAGAAAAATAAAAACATTTAAATAATACATAATAATATATGAACAGTATACCTGAACAGATCGTGTTATTTTTCGTACAAAACGTCCGTAAACTACAGCTAAAGCAGCGATTGGAGGTACTATTGATAAGCCAACCAAAGCTAATTTTGGAGACACAAAAAACTAAATACATAATTTACATAAAACATTATTCATAATAAGAACAAATATTTGATAAATTATTGAAATTACCATAAAAGAAACACCACTAGCAACCATTATGGTAGAACGAAGTCCATCAGAAATATTTGTAGTGATGGTTTGACTCACAAGTAAGCAATCAGATGATAGCCGATTAATGAGTTCTCCAGTTTTGTGACGATCAAAGTATGCAGTTTCTTGAGACAATAAAGCTTTAAATAATAATTCTCTTAGCCTTTTGGTTATTTTATAACCTGAAATGTAAAAATAAATTAAATTGCAACTACAAAGTAAATTTAACTCTAAAATATTCAGTCATATTTCAGTAGATGAAATAAATTAAAAGTATACTAGTTGATCAGAAAACTATATTTGAATTTTTGAATTAAATTAAGATATATTTTAATGATTTTATCTAATATAGATTAATAAGCCATCAAATGTGTAGAATTTGTGTACACTTAGAGTAAATAAAAAAATTAGGAGGAGAAAGATACATGCTCTTGTAATGTGTTTCAAACTTCAATTTTTTATGCTTTATTAATTAATTAAAAATAGAAAAAATGTTAGATGTTTAAACGTTTTTCATGATTAAATATTATCTAATCAAAGACACAATTTTATTTAGTGTAAATTAGTTTTAAAATAGAATATTATTCAAATAGACTTTCTTTTTTCAACTACATTATTCAAATTATTAAAAGAAAATGATATTCAGAGAGAACAAATTAAATACTTTTGAGAGAAAGAACATTTACCATATTACATAAAACAATTTACAGACATCATAAAATTTAGGGAAATTAAATACGAATATAACATTCAATTAAATCACACAAAATAAATTTAAATTAATATTGTTTTCTTATATGTACTTACCAGATGTATTTATCAAATATATACGTCCAAAATTACAAACAGCTCCGATTATAAACACCGGCAGTAGTATGGTACATATTGTAACCAATTTGGACTGTGCTTCTGTAACGTCAGACTTGTAAATTATGTCAACAATACGTCCAAAAGAGAATGGGATGGCCATTGTAACAGCACTGGACACTAATAGGAAACATACAGCACCTGAAAATAAGGAAAATAAAAACATTAACAGAAAAATATTTGACAAGTGATTCAGGTAACTTAACAATAATTATGTATTAAAAAATAAGCGATTTACATATGAGTCTGTTTTTTTCTGGCTTTGCAAGTGAATATAATCTCAGAACCTTTGATTCCGAGATAAATTTTTTAGTCTGCTTCACGCCGGCGTTTTTTGTGCTCATCCATCGCACGGTTTCATTGAACAGTGGCTTTCGTGTGCCCCATCGAAGAATGTTTAGAGTGAAACTGTGTTGACAACAAACACCCACTTTAAGTTTTGTACACAGACTATAACGTAACAAACCAAACGTCATTGCTTGCTACGAATAAGCTTGGGTAGTAAAAATATGATTAATTAAGTTTTAAAATATTAAAACTTTAAAAATTTTAGATACGAAAAATAAGTGAAAAATAAAAACGAATAAATAACAAGCCTGGACATGAATTAATTATTGGTCTATAATTTATATTCTTCTATAATATTATGATTTATAATCTACTGGTTGATAAGAGCCAATGGTGATAATCATGGTTATAGATAGTATTACCATTACCTAAACCACGGTAGTAAAACCATGCCTTACTGCCTTTAAGCATTGATTATAAATACTATATTTTTTATAGTATTTATTTGCAAAAGAGAGCAACTCAAGTGACTAAGTGACTTGTAGAATCTTGAATAATTACATTTTGAAGCCTTAAATATTGATATTGTGAGTCTTATACATTTTTAATGTGAAGTTTGAAATGATTTTGTCAACATTTGAAATTCTAGAGCTTATAAAAAAAATGTTTAACAATTTATTTTTGATACACAAGTGAGAAATATTCGAAAAATATTCTAATTGCTTAGGAAATTTCATGTTTTATGTCAAGTGAATGTTAATGATTTAGAAAATCTCATTTATTTGAATATTTTCGCTTCTTAAATTGCCTATACTACTCCTTAAAATCGATTAGTTGCGTAAATAATATAAATTATTGACTACTCCATATATATAGGCAAATAAAAATACATAAGAGAAGAATAATAAAAATATTGCTAAATTATTGATAGAAACAAACACTACTATAATATTTCTATATCTATCAACAGCTTTATGTTTTACAAAAATTACAAATAAAAATATGGAACACACTGTCAGTAACCAGCAACAAGTAAACCCGAACTGGGTTTCTTAACACATCGTATATTGGCTAGAATTTGGTCCCAAGGGGGAGGGGTGACTGCTCCCATCACCACTACCTTAAACCCACTTCTGCACACACACCTAGGTCTTTGCTTTCCGTTGATATTCATTTTCATGATATCCCTCACAACTATCCGTAAACTAATTGCCGTAAAAGCGATAAATGAGTTTCTTGCGCTTCACTCAGAACATCATGAACGGAAAACGATTGAAAAACCCATGATTATTTTTATAATTGCAATATAGTACTAAGATATAAGTATGTTTTTTTTTTGTCAGCTTGTCATGGTTTGCCGGTCATTATTAGATACTAGCGAACACATTAGAAAGTTGCCGCCGTGGTTCTTCCCGAGTCATTGACGAGACCACGATCACGTAAAACCGGTGGAGTACAGAACGGCCAACATGCACGTTGAATTTAGCAGCATACAGGTGATGCTGAAAGACTTCGGCTTCCTCCCCGAGGAAATTGTCCGAATAACATTCGAATTCTGCAGTGGGAGAGTGATCAGGACAATTGGGAGGTTGGAAAGTCACTTGGACGTGTCGTGCGCCCTTCGGGTCCAGCCAGAACCGCAATAAGGACCCACCGCCATTTCCCAGATCAAACGCGTCATTCAGCCTCATCCAGTTCGCTGTGTCATCTAGTACCGTCCAGTTCTTTGTAGCCATCGCTTCCGAACGCTTCTGCTCCAGCTGTAACGTTTTCGCAAACTCGTAAACCTCGTCATCAGTCATCGACGCTGAACGCTCTTTCGCCCATTCCAATTGTACATTGAACTGAACGCACGTCTCACCAATGTTAGCCACCTATAATAAAAAAAATATTGAACATTTTCTTCAAGAGCTAAGTCAGTTTATTCGTCCCATGCCGATGACATGGTATAATTTTGGGTTAAATTAATCTTAAATCTGTTTTCAAATTTTTAAGCAAAACGTTTCCAAAGGCATTTGTTGCCTTTTTGTAATTCATTCTCAAAAGAAGAAGTTATAGTGCCGATGGAACTAGTCAATCCAGTTTGATTTGAATGCTATAATTTCTTTATTGGATAAAATTTTCCTTTAAATAATCATACCTTTTATTTTTAACCACAAAACCACCCAAAATCACATTTTTAACCATACCTGTGAAGTCAAAATATTCACAAATAGCTCTTACTGTATATTAGTGGTAAGGAAAATGTATATGTATAATCTGTACGCAAATGAGAAGCTGTACAAGAAATATATGTGCGTAAATCACTGTGGTAAAAATCATTTTTAAATAATCTAAACAAATAAGGTCAATTTTGGTAAATAAACGTAAATTCTGACTGCCAAAAATAATAACATAGGTATTTGAACAAAGGTCTGCTTCAAAAACGTGATTTATATGTATCGAATACATTACAGTGTATGTATTATTATTATCATGGTTATTATTTTTCTAGTTGTATACATTTTTTACGAGAATAACACGGTTTATTTAAACTACTGTCTAGTGTCTACTGTTCTTGGAAAAACTACGTACATGTACGAGAAAAAAATAAAAACGAAGAATAGAAGTATCGGAAACCGCATGATAATAACAACAGCGTATAAATTTACAAAACATATTAGATGGTTTTCGTGACCTTAAAATGATCGCAATACTCGCATCGTAGACATAAAAAAATAAACAAATATTTGGTAATAGATAAAAATTAGTTTTGGCAAATACTATTTATACTTACATATTATTAAAATAGAGTTTTTCAATAATCTCGATATATTGTCTAAATTATCAATTTATGAGCAAGTAACAACGTGTTTAAGAACAATAGTTCTTAATTTATTTATTCCTGTCAAATGCATTTGATACATGTATCTAATAATGTTTTATCTATTAATATCTAATAATATTTCATCTAATAATGTTTCTTTCTTAGTTAGTTAGTTTGAATATTAAACACAGTATAATATATACTACTGAAATAATTTCACCTATTATTGAAATAACAAAAATACGAAGAAGTTACACGTCATTTTGATGATATGTAATTATTATTTAAAACAGTGGCGTGGTGACCTTAAAATTATCGAAAGATAATTGAAATTTTACTGACAACCACCCGCTCAGCGACCAAAGACCCCCATCATATATATGGTTTTTGATATAAGTCATTTTATCTATATCGTAGTCATATGTATTGTTTTAGACTGGAAAAAAGTTAGTATAAACTATGAATAATTAATATACACGTATACATTTAGAACGCTATAGAAAATTGATTTCTATGCGCGGAAACAATTTTACACTAAAAATTACCCGGAAAATAAATTTGTTGTTCGACATGTCACGCTTGGTCAGTATTATAAAGTTGAAGAGATCGTCAGGTGTGATCTTGCACAACGGCCTCTGACCGCTGCCTGATAACTTGACCGTTAGCTGCGTCGTTTCTGATATGACCTCCATTGTTTCGTTTACCTTTTGGGAAGGGGCAAAAATAAATCACGAGGTAGTATAATAACATCTAATATTATATTATTATCATGTTGCAATAATATTTGTATGTTATAGGCAATAATAATAAAATAAATATAAATAAGAATTAGTTACACAAAAATACAACAGTTACTCTGATTTTAAGAATTCACATATGGAATTATGTGTTGACTGAACATTGTGCAACTGAGTAAATTTGTGTACATTGTTTAACAGTAAACTTGTGAATAAAATGGAATCAAACAGAATACTAAAACGGAGTACTTATCATTCATTGTTCATTCCTTGGTCGAGACAATACTGGTAAGCAAATAATTAACGTAATGAGAAACGATAAGTATAGTGAAATATACTTTGAACGTTGTGTTAGTATCACTAAGACTGTCTTATTATTTTTATGAATTTGAAAGCAATGTAAATCATAGAACTACTTAAATGTATCATGTGGTAAGGATTGCTTGTATTTTATGCTATTACAAAACTTAGTAATATATGTAGTAATAATACAAAGTTTGACTCATCTGTTGAATAATTATAAACACATAATATATGTACATAATAATAATATCAATTGATGAAATTAAATTACAAAAATAATAACTTTTATCTTGGTAAAAACTTAATTGAACGATATTATATAATAGTACATGCTGTTTAAGTTACTTACTATGGCCTCGTGCTCGGGTGTGAATGAAACTTTGATCTGCACAATGTGACCCGGGGACAGAAAATGCCCGCTATTCAAAGCCTGTATGAAAAAAAAAGAAGATAAATATTAAAATGTCTAGATAAATTATAGTTGACAGAAAAATTTAATATAATGCAATCAATTATTTAGACTATTATCGTAGCAGATATTGGATATAACATTATTATAGTATTAGTTAATAGTTCCAATTGCGTTTTATTATATAATATTAGCATAGTAATTACAAATGAGCAGAAGAAAGGTCCGATCGGATTAGGCAGAGAAATCTTCAACGGGACCGGACGCATAGTTACGTTTCGCACAAACAGCCATTGGTCATGACGAATGTCTATGATCTGTTTACCAAAATCTATTTGATCAACAAACAAGATTATGTTCGGCCTTGAGGTCGTAAACATGACACTTAGCTTCAGCGATCCCGTGTCAAATCTAGGACAACATAAAAATAAACACTTATCAAAATTCGTTTTAATAAATACAAAAATTATCCGGAAGGAAAAATAGACACTTAGACACTGCCACTCTGCAAAATCATACACAAATAGGCTCCCAGTAAGGGGAGGGTAAGTCCTGCTGAAATGTTTTATTTGAAGCATGAATTTTGAGTGATACAAAGAATTTTTTTAATTTTTAACATAACTAGAAAACTTCGCCTAGTGATCAACTTCACGGATGGTTTCTGGTTGCATATATTGTTTAGTAGGGACGTTCGATAGTTCATTTTTTTTATAGTTTTTCTTATAATATCGAGTAACTGATAAAAAGTGTTAAGTGACATAAAAACTGCAAAATTCATGGGATACTCACGAGTTTTTAACAAAATGGAATTGTTTTTTCATTTTTAAAATATTATATTTAATTACTGACTACATCTAAATCTAACTAATAGTATTCTGCAATAATATGTCTGAATACGATTTTAAATTGCACCAATTTTCTCTCTGTATTTGTAGCTGGTATACTATTAAATTGTGAATAAGTTATTGTGATAGCAATTGGCTAGATTTAGTAAATTTTAAATTAAAATATCGAATACAATACCCGAAATATTCTGTTGATTTTTGGTGAAAAAACTGTACAAAGCACACAGCTGAGATATTTTTTATTTTATCCACTATCAAAGAATAAAACATGTGTTTGGCCTCAAATATTTTGATTTGATCGTATGAAACCAGTCCATCAACCTGCGATTAACCAATGAATTGATAGACATTTCTTTAGTACACTGTGAAAATTACGTGAAACTAATACAATGAATTAAATGTAATATTTACTCGTTTTACAAAAAATCGTTCGATTCCGGTTTTAGAAGCCACGAAATTAAGGCATTCCTCATATTTACTCTGAGATTCGTGATCGAGTCTCGGTCGAAGTACGATAACAATTCGAACAACATGTAAAAAAAAATAATAATCGTAAAAATTGATGAAATTTAATAACAATAATTTATCGAATCGAAACAGTATATACTTCTTTCGATCGCAGAATCCCGTTTTTCGGCTTAAATTCTAACACAGATGGATCATCTGAAATGAACTCGAATTTAATTTTAAAATCTGGGTATGATTTGTCATTGTGTTCGGTTATAGAAGCCAAATTTGACACCCTTGAGTTATTTAATTAAGTAAAGGAAATGTTATTAATCGTTTTTGTTTCAACGAGTACACAACTAAACTCACCTCAGTTCGATTTCAAACGTCGAACAAGACATGTAATGGATTTCTCCGAGTACTATTTTTTGGACAGAGATTTCAACAGGAACGTTATGTATTCTCGCGAAACACTTTAAAGTGATTTCTTTGATAAAGTCATTTTTATTCAAAGCGTTTATTTCGACTGTTTCTTGTAATCTTGGAACTATTATCCTGTGCCGTAATATATATATATATATTATATATCATATTACATTGTTTGAAGTTTACGATTAAAATCAACGCGTTAAAAAAACATACTAACTTATCAGGGCCATGTTCTAATTCGTTCCTCTGGCATACGCTTGCTGTCGATTTATCATTAGCAATCGAAATCAACGGCTCTTCATTTATTACAACTGTTTTTGAAGTTTCGTTTGGCTCCTAAAATCAAACGATTCAAATGTCGTAGGTTATTTTAAATCCCAATCGACTAAATCTATGATCTAATCTTACGCATTTATAATGTAATGGTTAAAATATATAATAAGATTATTGTTACCATATATGTGTGCGCACACAATTATTCCTTGTATATTTATAGATATAAATAATATGGTATCAAATAAAATTCTAACGTGATTACTTTTTGTGGTGATAATTTAAGCGACAAATTTCTGCAATATTTTGACAAACATTTTACTGTACATTTATCGAGAATCATTTTAGAGTTATACACATTTTTAATACAACTAAATGTACCTACCTACGTGGGTTTTTGATTTCTAATTGATAATCACATTTTATTTTTGGCGAAGTTTCGGGTTGCATCAAACACTAAAAGGTATTTATATCGCAAAGTTAAGAGAAATGCAGAGAGAATAAAAAGGCCTTTCCTATAAATTAAATCAGTAATCTCAATAAGAATTTTACTTTTCTACTCATTTCTATGTAGAGGTACTACTGATAATAAAATAAAAATATAATTGAAGAATTAAAATTTAAATCTTTTGAAAATAGTTATTCATTTATGAGTTACAATGAAAAATTAAATTAAATTTTATCAAAGACAGTACTGTATATTTTGCAATTTTTTTTATTCTCGGTCAGTTTTTCGTAACTATTTTAAAAACTGTTGAGAAAATCTTAAAAATGACTCATATAATGGATCAACTATCCAACATTTTCAAATAGAACCCCCCCCCCCCCAATTTGGCTGTCACTGATCTCACTTAACCTTTGTTGAATATAGCATTTAACTTATAATTATATAATAATCAAACATGTGTGTTTACCTCGGTTTCAACAGAATCTAATTTGCTTGCGTTCAAACCAGTAATCGTATTACACGTCAATACAAAATCATCTTCAAATGTATGGATGTTTCTCGGTATGTCTTCCACTCTCGGACTGTAATGTACGTGCAAACAAATATTTTCACCGGAAAATATAGTACCAAATGCATTTGGAAGTAAGGAAACCCTCTGAAAAAAATGTTATGATTTAAATATTTTCAAAGCGTCTGCAATTTTTATTTACAGTTATAGAACTCTATGACCAATTCTTCTTTAAGTGTAGCCAAATAACAAATTACATTGAATTGTTGATGAGGACCATATTAAAAATTCAACAAAGAAAAAAAAACAAATAAATCAACAAGATCTACGTATTATCATTATGATAATTATAAACTTTAATTCAGTTTATATCCATTATATAAACTATAATTTATTGCACACTGATGAAAATATGTTACATATTATATTTAAACATTTGAAATATCGAACCGAATGTTAACAAAGTTAACGAGTATGAAATATTAACATATAAAAAGGCAAATGTGACGTTCCTCTCTGTAAGGATACAAAATTATAAAATATACTAGTAATTATACAGTTTAGTTGATTCAATACCATTGTTGGTTGCTATTTGTTTCTGTTTACCGCTGCATATACAACATTATTATTATTTGCATCATTTTTATATTACATGTTGTTATGTGACAATGATTTTGATGATATTTATAGGAATAAAATGGATAAAATACACGCAAACAGATACGTTGGGCAAAGAATACATCTAAATCACATGTTATGCACTATACTTGTGCACATGATGAACATATAAATAGTCAATAGAAGTAGCCAACCCCCTTAACAATAATCCATTTTCTTTTTTCATTAACAAATTCCTCACCTCGGGCAGGTCTGTGAATCCATATGTCATCGGAGCCTTTGAGTGATTGGCCAACGTAAAGCTTCGAACGACGGTTTCCATAGTGTTGACTGTGCCAAAGTCTAGAAGGTCGGGAGAAAGTTTTAAGCCTAATGATGTGGTTACCAACGCCGAGACGCGCACTTCACAGAATGTTTTTGAGTTGGATGGACACACCCAGATCGGAAATTCAAGGAGACCGGTAACCGTGTCAAAATACGCCTTACAGTCTTTTGATTGCATTATATCGTATCTACAAAAATAATAACCAATCAATCGTCAGATGGTGTTTTATTCTTTTTTCTTGTCACCGAATAAAAAACACACTTTGGACACAGACACACGAAGACTTTAACCGCGGATCCAGCTTTCAGATGTTTTCTCGACCGATCCAGCTCTACGTATCTCGACAGTTCTCGGGGAATCCTGATCTTGAATGGGACAACCGTTCCACTAATGTTTTGCACCCGAAAACTAAAGTGTACAAAACTTGTCAGATAACACGGTCCAATATCGATTGTGTCGGGTTCTACTAGTAGCATTAGTTCTTTAACGTGACCGATCACATTCACTGTCTGGAACGTTAGGTGAGAGAAGTTTTATTACTCATACGAGTGTCGATCAGTGAAAAATAGATGATTTTCAGGGCGACAATGCTTTAGAATTAAGGACATGGAAGAAAAAAATTTGATTTTGTTTGTTACAAAATCGAAAAATAATTCATTTTTAGTACTATAATATACGTATGTTTAATTTCCATTCGTGTATGAAATACCAAATCAGATTAACTATCCGAATAAGAGTCTATAAAAAGTTACAATAAGATTCATTAGGAATCTCTAATAGTATAGTTACATTGTATTTATTGAATGTTCCTAAAATTTCAACATTGTATTTATTGAATAAATACTAAAAAATTTTTTAAAATAATTTAATGAAATTTTGGGCTTTTTATAAGTACTTTAAATTTTAAGTTTTTTTAAAACTTTTATTCAGTTATTAAGTATTGTTTAAAAATATTTTTAATAATTGATTTTAAACTTGAAAATTGAA
The DNA here is from genome assembly GCA_948098885.1 of Drepanosiphum platanoidis. Lineage (NCBI taxonomy): Eukaryota > Metazoa > Arthropoda > Insecta > Hemiptera > Aphididae > Drepanosiphum > Drepanosiphum platanoidis. The sequence continues at coordinate 7,662,505 of OX402539.1, forward strand.
TACAGTATTCCTATATGTTTTTTTTTTTACTTTAATGTAAAAATAAAGAAAAGGCATAAGCACAATATTGTTTTCATAAGTATTTAATGTTCAAATTTTAAAATAACTGTTAAGCATGAAAAGTTGCAAATTATATAGTTAAGAATGAATAAGATTTTAGATATTGATATCAATATTGTAAGATAAGTAATAAATAATAGTAGCTAAATTCACATTATATTTATCCATCAAAATTTTACTTGATTAGGAATTTCGTATTCTGTATTGTCAAATGCAATTACGTAACATTCGGAAACTGTCGAGTGTACAAAAGTCTGGTTGAACACGACTGGAATTTTTACAGACCCTTTGGATGGTAACAAAACACTAGTGTGATTTTTCCACGTAAAGTAAGTGAACATTTTATGAACTATGGATTCAATAATTTCCCGGAATATATTTGTATCGTTTTTTGCGGAATTTACGACATTTATTACGGCCGAGTGACTCGTTAAATTATCTAAAAACAATACAATTTAACATCATTTATACCCTGTAAAATGTGTATATTATTTAAAATATACTGTCCGGAGCAGCTACTGTCCGAGATGTTTGATTTTATCATCAGGTGAACTGGATATAAACATTTTTTAATTTTGAAACAAATCATACAAACACACCTCACAAAACCGTATTCTAAATTTGAGGAATCTCGAGATAATAGTATTGAGTTGTCTACGTGTAATTTGCATTGTAAAATATTAATAAAATAATTCAATTTAAAGCCTCTTGACGTTTTTAAGAATATTGCCTTAAATATTACTTGTTTTAATATAGCTTGCTTTTACATATTATGAAATTTCTATCGATGACACTGAATATGCATAGAAGTGTTATAGGTAAGTATTAATTGAAAACAATTAAAAAAAAAATAAAAAGTTTAAAGATAATTAATATTTTTTTAAGTCTTTTACTATTTATTTATTTAGATTTTAGATAATAGACAGTAAATATTATCGAGTAAATGGTTTGAAATGATACCAAAATAATAATTAACATTTAATGATAATGTTGAAACACTTAAAACAGAACAGTATAATTTACCGAAACGAGGTGATGAAATGAGATTATTGAAATGTTATTCATATTATGAAATGTTAATATTGTTCAAAGGTGTATGCAAGAGAGAAAAATGAAGTATATATAGGTATAACGAATAGTATTCGGGAATAGATTTTGATTAATAATATAAATAATATGCAACAAGCATAGCATCTGTAATTGTTACAATAATTATGGTCACTTACCGGAATCTCGATATATTTTCTGATACTCTTTAAGTACACTAAACACACAATCAGCATCACCATTATTTTTCATGATCAAATACTTGATGAGGTTGATATTTGCACCCAAGTTGTCAACAGGTGGAAAGCTAAAACGATTATATTAAGTGAATGTTAAGTATATAGTTTGTTATTACAAAAATTATCCTAATATTTTATCAAGAACAGGGTTCACACATTTAAAATATATCAAATTGTACGATTGAACCTATGTATCCTATGTATTTATGGATTTTTTTTATCATGAATTTAATTTTGAAACAACTGAACTATTTGTATTAACTTGATACCCGAGTGATTAGTGAAGTTAAATGAATTTTGACTTTGGTATTTTTATTTGGAATATTATAATAAAATTAATTATGTAGTTACTAGTAAGTGCGAAAATAGTGTTTCAACGACTGATATATTCCTAATCCGGCGCTGTATATATAGAAAAAATACACATAGAAATTCTACATTATTGTTTTGGTAATTAACTCCGGCTCCGGCTTGACTACAGTAAACTTCACCGGAACGTAAAACACACGTTTTACACTTAACCGATCGTCATTCAAGGTTTCGAACACTAACTGCACGCCTTCTAAACTCCGATAAGTTTTCGGATTTGACAATGCAGCAGGTTTGAATGTCACCAGGTAGTCGACTATCATCGCGGGATGCAAACGACACAGAGCCACCGATTTCACCTGAAATAATTGATTTTTGGTAATTTCGGTGCTCGATCGACGTCACCATTACAATAACACGTGATTTATAAGTCCTTTTTAGTGTAATCGTCGCAATAGTCTACTAACACAGTCTACACACACTTCAATGTTATGCATTATTATAAGCTCAGGTTTTTGAATTTTTTCAAATATTTCAAATGCTTATTTTAACCTACAGTTACATCACATACCACAGTCGTGTTACTTTTTACAGTTTATTCAACATAACTATGCTAAAATATAAGATCTAATATTGGGAATTAAAAATTAAAGTTATCAAAACATACACTGTATTTAGAGAAGTAAAACTATTGGTTTTTCTCAATGTTTAATCTAATATTTGGTAAATAACGAGACATACTATTAGATTAATATCACAATCATCAATTATTTACAATAATAATAAGTGACCACACACTACTAGTGTGTCCGCTCGATGACCAATGTCCAATATTATTATTATATATTAAGCATTATCTATACTATATTATATATTATGTACACGGTGCCTACTTGTATGATATTCATTTTATCTGGAAGTATACAGTTTGGATCGAGCAAGTGACTAAAACGGCATAGCACGGTGTTTTTACTACGGTTGCAAACTTTTACGCGTTGTTCCGAGGTAAATTTCGTAGCATTCGAGTTTAGCCCCACCTGCGATTAAACACAATATTTGTCGAAATAATTATAACAAACAATAAATATTGCTAACTTTGAACTCAACGTGTCCTGGAACTAAAGTCAATCTATTTTCCTGGTTTAAAACCTCTAAGGTTAGATCGTGTCGGTCGCACATAACGGAAGGCTCCGAGTTACCGACGATGGTATCCACATTCACATCCCAAAAGTTTTTCGAATCGGACATAACCGATTATACGACTATTGTTTCAAATCTGTTTACACAATACACACGCAACTACGTTCAATGCGAGGTCGCCTATAACGACTTGTGTTCATCAAGTGTGCAATTTTGTAGTTCTTACACGAACGTAGTTGCTTGGCAATACGAACGAATAGGTACATAATATAATATATAAAACATACACGGCTGAAATCTGATAGAAACCTATTCGATAATATTACACGAGTACCTGTAATAATTTCATTATTTTTCATTTCAAATTCATATTTCATTATGAAAAACTTCGAAATTTCTTCGAATAAGTTTTTTTTATGTGTGTCTTTGATGAAACCATAAATTATATTAATCGTTGTCGACTTAATGCGGTCGCATTTTACGTTAAATTATTTATCATAACATGGATTAATACATTTTTAGCGCACGCGCGTTATAAATTTATAATGAACAACAATTTATTAATATCACCGACTACAATATTTATAGTTCCACAACTTTAATGGAATAGTAAATGTCTAAATGCCATATTTATCAGCATATTTAATTCAATTTGTTATATTATACGTACACGAATAAAATGTAAAAAGTATAAAAAAAAGTAGCATCTTTCTTTTTGCTTTTTTTCTAGCACGTACAAATACGATCCGACTGTTGTATGTATTTTTTATTTATCACAAAACGTTATCGTATTTGAACAGGGCGTAATAGTTCTATTAGTTATTAAGGAAATATTTTTTCTATTGGAACGCTACAACGCTTCCTCAGATTGGTTTATTGTAAAAATTGTGATATTCGTTAATATTCAAATGACAAGCCTTATAAGACACTAGGCCTCCACACACTTCTATAAACTCGGCCCTGGTCACAATGCATACTAGGGACATTAATAATTGGAAACCTTACTTCATAAATAGCCCTAAGTTTCACAGAGCTATTCCATCCTCGCCGAACCCAGCTACGAAGACGATGACTCGTGCTCTCCGCCCCAGACTAGTGCAACGTGAGGCGGCGCGGCAATGTGCGTTTAGTTTAACGTCATCGTCGACAGTGACAAACAGTCGCGTGACCACCACAGAACCTCCCACACATTTATTTTTACGTGTACTGTTATAATGTCACGTGTAAGCGAGTGTGTGAGTGTACAGATGTGTAATACTATATTATTATTATATCCGTATTTTATTTTTGACGTCCTTCCTACCTCTATGCTTTTCCTGTTTGGCCTTCTCTTCGTGGTGCGCGTGTTGCTGATATTCGCACCAAACAAATCGTACGTGTGATGACGGCGAGGGTATAGTGTACGGTTTAATATATATATAACTAGTTGACGCGGCAAACGTTGTTTTGCCATATATTTCTAGTGAATTTTCTAGTATAAAAAATAACTGACTTATTGTAAGTATGTAGGGACGCCGCGGCGCGGCGTCTACGACTGAAAGAGGAATGGAGCGCGCACGCACGCAATTTCGATAAAAGTTATATAATAATATATGACGTTGCAAAATCCATACCTTTTGGTAAACGTCGTCGGGTTTTCGCTTTAATTGTATACGCCTATCGAGCTTATCGACCAATGACTATAGATTTGCCTGCGATCGTATTCGACCGTCCAATGAAAAAAGTTTCATTGTATTCGTTCTATTGTTCATCGCACGCACGCAATTTCGTTTAAAGTTATGCAATAATATGATATTGCAAAACCAATACTTTTTGGTAAAGATCGTCGGGGGTTTTTTGATGACATAATAATCTTTTTATATAAAATGCAAATTACCACACACTTGCTGGTCGTTGCATCTCAAAATCTAGCCCGTGAAAAGTTATTCCCGGTATGAGGGAGAAATAACATTCTTCATTTTCGATTGAATTTTGAAAAATAAGTTAATAGATTTTTCATCATTTGATTTACAGAATATGTAAAAAATAAAATTACATTTTAAATTTTTTAACACCTTTTTAAGACCTATTCGACTTTTCCATTAAGCAGTGCTCGTTATCGTGGTCACTTAAGAAAATAATCGTGTAGAGGCCTGTTATCAGGTTTTTCGTTATATAATACTTGTTTGACGGTTAGAGTATCTGACACCGTAAAATATATATTTGTGTGCGTCAACCTTTGAGTGGCGTATACAACGGTCGCAAAAATATTTTCGTGGAATTCGAAATATTATTTTTTAAATACATAAACTAGAAAATGAATATTTATAACGTTGAAAATATAGCCCTGTATGTGTATACGCATATAATGTATAAAAATATTATAATGTTCAGTCGGTAACGTTGCCAGACAACCAGGAGGCCGATATACATACGTGCCATACAAACAGCCGTGAAACTGGCGTGTGCGTATGTGTATTTTGCAATTGCTGTTTTAAAATGCACGTCGGTCCCTTTTTCTGCTTCATAGCAATCGTCTCCACGCCTCAGCTGGCTGCCTCAGACGACCGATTTGTTCTGCCCTCTCTGTAGATTCGGCTATGCCTGTGTGTAACGATATGCTACCAAACGCAAAAATTAACTTATCTTTTCCTTGCTCCGTCTACTCCGACTACCGGTATAGTACACGAATTCTTTGAACCAATATTAATAATTCAACTTTACATAGGAAGATTGATATTATACTCGTATTTAACGGATGAAAAAATATTATGAATTATATATTAAATTAACCAATACGATTATGAGTTGGTGGTCATTATATATATAGCCCAATTAAGTATAAAATAATTTTAGATTCTGATTCTATATTGATTTTATCATGAAGTGTGTTTCTAAATTTTTCCATCTGTGAATACGATTTTGATCACAAGGTTTATTCCTATCATCAGCTTGGATGGTTTCTGACATAAAATGTTGTCACTTAATGCATTATATAGATCATTTAAAAAATTTCTCCAACAGTTTTCAAAATAATTTTAAAAACGAAAATGACATAAAAACCACATCATTTACGGCATTTTCAACAACATCGATATTTTTTTTCGTCATAATTCAAAAAGTAATCAACGTAGGGGTTCAATATTAGTACAGAATACTGAAATTACTATATTCTGATTTCTAAGTATAATATAATTTTTAAAAGATTTTGAATTTTTTTTTTCTATTCGTAGATATTTGAAATTTTTGAGTTTTCTTAGGTTTTTATAAAATGTCAATAAAATAACTTTGGTCAGATAAAAAACCTTGAAAATTTGATACATTGTTCTTATTTGTGTAAAATTAATTTAAAAAATCTGTAGTTACGTTTTTTCATTGGTGTTTGAAATTTAAATTTTGACAAAACTGAAAAAAAAACCCAAGTTAAAAATACATAAACATTTCAACATTAATACTTAAGGCTTGAGAATATAATACAAAATTCTAAATAAATTAGATTTCAATAATTGAATAAATAATTACCTCATGTAATCTACGAAGAGATTTAAGTAATTGGACGAGTGTTATGGTAAAATAATCATGTCAGTGTGCAGATTTTATTTGGTGATTTGTTCGTTTTTAATTTTAATTCGCTAGAAAGAAACAATAATGAAAACGAAACGATAAAATGTGTCCCATTATTATTACGAGAAAAGTCCGTATAGTTTAGTAGTTGTTTCGTTATACATATACATATTATGTATACATGCGGCCACTCATCACGACCACTCTTGCACAATAGACGACGTCAACCCCAACGGTCAGTCGAGTTTATATACAATATAATATATTATATGCTTGCACACGCGACCAGGTTCACGGTATATATTGTATACGTGCAATAAAATGTTGTCAATAATAATAGATTTATCGAACCCGGAAGAGCGTGGGAATAGTAGTCGTTGTCACATATTGTAACGATTTATAATAATATGTTGTACACATATATACATTACTTATATAATACGGCGACGTAATGTCCCCTACTGTTAACGATTTGTACGCCGAAATACGACGAAAGAGTTGACTTTACAACTACGAAACCCTCCTGCTGTCGATCGCATGTAATAAAAAGGAAGGCGTGTGTCGAGAACGAGAATGACAGAAATAATAATAATAAGAAACAAGTCTCTAGGTGTACGAGAGCGGGAAGAGTGTAGGTCTTCTCGCGCACCCCGTACGATTACGGTTGTCCGCGACCGATACGTTTATTTACGACCGGACGTCACGTTGGGCGGGACACAACACTAGAACGAGTAACCTTTTGCGCTTACTTTTTGTCCTCTTTTTCTTACAATTTGTCGCATCGTCGCGTCGTCCGTACATGATAATATACTCGTATTATATTATTATAATTTTACTTATATTATTATTATTATATCGAACACGCTTACTCGTTTGTCGTCCTCCTCGTACAGTTACGGTTTTCGTGAGCGGGACGTATATACGTATAAACTGTTCAAGGACATCAAAACTCTCGTTTTCCCGCAGCGCAGGATAATGTGCGTACCTACACACATATAATATGGGTCATCGGCGAACACATTCCCCGCTGATGGTTGAATTTTTCCTAACGGCAGTCGTAAAATTTGTCAGGCCTCCGCAACAACGGAGCGCCACACGCGAGCCGGACCGATTTTCGATTTTTTTTTTTTTCTAATACTACTATTGTACACACACCTGGTCGTGCTACTATACCAGTCCGTAGAAAACTGATTTTTAATGCTGTTGCCTCCTCTTTAACAAACTCCTCTTCATTTTTTTTTTCTTTCTTCAATTTTATTTTCGCTTTTATACGACGCTTAAATAAACGAGTTAATTTTCCATGTTGTGCCCCGTCGTCGTTTGTCCGGCTGCGTGTCTTCACGGTGTTATTTATTATTATTATTATTATTATTATTATATTATTGTTATTATAATAAATTCGTGCCTTGTAGGTGATTCAGTGACGTTTCCGATTATTATAAAACGAACGATATGGGTGGTTTTGATATCCTTTACACGGTGATAGTTTATAAATTATCATCGTTACATTGTGGCCTGTGGGTGTGTACAGTTATTTTTCATAAACAAAATAATTAACCTGTTTTCTCCGAATTTCGTTTCAAAAAACTATAAAAAGAGAAAGTTATAAACTATGTGTGTATATTACTACTATATTATACGCAGGTATTTAATTGATTTTATTTTTTCATTAACACCGTGCTTGCATACAAAAAAAAAAAAAAAGGTACTCTGTGAGTAATAGCAACGACGACGTTTGATAAACGAAAAAAATCGTTCACATTTTTTTCCATCAAATAGTTACAAGTTACTTTTCTGATCGCTCGTCGTCATCTAATAGAAGAATCTTATTACTAATCATCATGCTTACATTAGTATAAATTTAAAGGTTTTATATACATAAAAATTCTATACGCATCGACTGCTGGAAAAAAATTAAAATGAAATATATGCATAAAAATATAATATTATTACACTATATAAATTATAGTAGTTAATAAGGATTAAAGTAAACTTAATTTTTCCATAAATGTATGGAACACACAATATTATTTGACAGAGGTGATTGAGCTTCAAGACAACACTTTTTCTACCGAGCAGTGTTTTATGTTATTCACAAACATAATGATACCGTTTTTCGGATAACTAAACACCAAACAAAAAAAAGTATATTTCTATCATCCTCATCATAGTTATGATTGATTAATTTCTATATATTTCTTTAATATTCTAATTTATCATTATCTGTAAAGTTTCTTTTTTTAAGTTCTAATGCTTCGCGTTTAGGAATAGAAGTTGGGTGGTTCATTGAGTGCTCTTTTATCCAAAATATACATGCAACGTTTTAAAACCACAAATATAATCAATAATAAAATTTACAATCCTTACATAAAAGCATATTTTAGATATATAAAATATTTTACAAAAAATTAATACACCACCAGGCACAATCGGTAAACATGAAAATTGTTACAATAACACCTGACTATTGCAAAATCAATTATTGGTGATTACTGATTACTGATTACTGATTAGTATATAAACGATGATTTAGTTATGTGTACGGATCATTGAAGCAATATAATTGTTAGCACAATATACTCATAAAATAGATATAAATTCGGTGTTTATATTTTTATTTTCGTCAAGACATAATACTACGTCATAAAACTTGTTTCCTCATTTACGAGGTGAATTATTTATTTCTCTGTTTTCACCAAACGAATTAAATCGGTTTCCGATTTTGGTTATCCTTGGTTTTAGCGCCGACATTATTAGATTGAAACAAACGTTACGATTCCGAAACTCCAAGTCTGTTAACAGAACCAACGCACCATGACATCATTATAATAGGACCGAGAAACTTTATATCTATTAGTCCTTCGAAATTTCACACTGCTGCAAAAGAAAGGGCCGTGCGGTTGGTTGATGGCTGACAAAACTATTACGTTATTATTATTTTCGAATATTATTTTATTCGTTTTGTTTTTAATTTATTTTGAATAATCCGCACACGAGTGCATATATGTACGTACATATGTATCGCAATGTTGCGGCGGTGCGAGCAATTAGTTTTGGTCGGTAAATGGATGTCAGGAAGCGGAAACTCTTTTGCTGATTGGATATGGTAGCCGGAAACTCTTCGGGATATCTAAAAAAATCACGCACTAGCAACGCCCCCCCGGGTCGGTCGTATAGGTATTAATCGTGAATATTTGACAACACATACATATTTTACGCATAAAATTAATGACGAAAAAAAAACAGCTTGCTAATGAATTACACTTTCAAACAGTATAAGAAACTAAAAACATGGCACGATTTTGAATATCATAAACCTTTTCGTCGGGTCTAGCGACAACGTTCGCTTCGGAGGGACGAAAAACGTTTTCCGTGTGTTTTTTTTTGTTCTTTTGATTTAAAATTCAATTTCTCACTAAAATGTCTCATAGTTTCGGTATGTAAGTACATATCCAATATTTGTTCAGAGCAGGTACCATAAAGGTCAATACAATTACTATTTACATATCTGAATTTAAATTTTCCTGTTGCAGAGAAATGATGATCTATTTGTAATATTTCAGATACAAATATTAAAGAGTATAATAAATTAATAACTAATACGCAGTTAGAGTAAACTATGATTATAAACGCACTTCCTTAATTATAATGTTTGGTGAAAATGATTTGAAGCCTTGAAGGTAGTATTTTAAGTGGAATTGAGTCGATATATTCAATGATAGATGATCACCAGGGCCTGGATTTTAATGCCCCAAAAAACTTCAAGAAATATAATTATAAACGGCCAATAATATTTCCTAAAATAATTTTTCTAACATCCGTACCTAATACTTTAATTATAAATATTTCACAACAGTCAACAATACATTTTAATAATATCCTACTCAGATTTCGAATACCAGAAAAAATGCATAAACAAATATCTTATAATGTATGTAATTACATTTTTTATAATATTTATTTTGTTTTTTGATTGCCAATGGCAATAAGAAAAAGTAAGGAATGACTGTAGTACTACAAAAGACACATTTTTAAGGTATTCTATATTCAAATAATAAGGTTTTGCCAAAACGATTTTCTACAATATTCTACTCGTACGTAAAGTCTATCAAAATCTAATTTCTTCTAATTTTTTTTTTTTTTTTTATCTAATTTTGTAATTATTAGAAAGTTATGTTATACATCCAATCTGAAATTGATTTCGCTTGATTCATTGTCAACGTTATATTTTCTTAATTCTCGAATAATTAATCACGTGTAATTCGATCTGATAATGTATTCTACGGAATATATTTTTTTTATTATATTTTCCAACCCTACAGAGAATCAGTTGTGTTCTTTTTTACATGGCGTGCGACGTATTACAACATATAATGTGCGAGAAATAGGCCTGTTTAAACTGTTCGCTCAGAAGGGGATATTTCATGTCAAAATTAACGGTTCGCCGGTCGTACTTTGACTCAACGCAGTATACATTATTACAAGTATATACATACACTATGTACATTACACCGAGTCAAATTGAAAAGTGTCTGATTTTGCAACAAAAATAAACGCTGGATAGCCCTTGGATTCGTTTCAAAAATCATAATAATAAATGTTTACCAATCTCGCGGTTGGCCGTAAGTTTAAGAAAAACTGGTAAAATATTCTTGTATAATATTGTGTTCCATTACATCATCCTAAATTATAATAACGATTAGACTATTATAAAATATTGAAAACGCACTCTAATATGGTTTCATTATGCCTTCTATTTTTGCCGAATGAAATTAAATATTATGTAACCTAAATAGTTAGATAAGAATATTTTGGAATAAGGACATTTGTTTTTAATTACAATTATAATTTAATCTATTAATTTGCAAAACATAATATTAAGCAATATAAAATAAGTTTAAAAATATTATGCTTGTTAAATTAAATCCTAGGCAATTTTATAAATTTATAATGTTTAATAGTTTATATTTAATTTATATTTACATTTATATTCCATTCTGAAGGTCTATTTCCAATAATGGTCTAGAGAAACAAAAAATCAACAAAATATATCTCTGACCGCCTTACGCATGTTAAATAATTGCTACATTATTATTTATTACTAATTCCAATTAGTAATAATATAATATACACATACGTATGTTATACTTCATAGCCAAAATATTTTATAAATATCTTTATTCCAGCCTTTTCAATCAACACTAACTCTCGATTGATTATCAATCCATTTTCATTATTCCTAACGAATTCTATAGATACCTAAAACGCAAAATATGATGTCGTGACTTACTAATAATGACTAATTCCAATCACTCTATATCATGATTTCATGATATCATAAATGGACGGCTCTTTCTTATATTATCACTCATCATATTACTCCTTACTTGTGCTAATTGTTTAAAAATTAATTACGGATCGTGCAATTTAAAAAATATTAAAAAAAAACAAAATGTATAATTATTTCTCTAAGCAATAAATATATTTATGTTCTTCATTAATACAGCCGGATTCTATAATACGTCTAGTTAACGAGTTGCTCCCCTCTTAGGATACAATAGCGCACGTGTATACGTGGTTTTTAGTCTATTCACTACAATACACTGTGTGGAAACTGGAAAGGAGATTTACGAGGAACCGAACAACGACGACGGAGACGATATCGGAGACACGCGTGATGTCTTTGACGACGCGATGACGGAATGAGAAATAATTCCGACGGGCGCTGAAGAATATAGAAAGAGTTAGAGAGGACAACAATGATGATAATATAATATAATAATGGATATTTCGATGCCGACGTATGTATATAATAATAATATACGTATACTCTTGTAATTCTGGTCCATGGGAATGGTTGCCGATCGACTCTAACGCTCGTGTGACAATGAGCTCTGTTGATGCGTGCCAGTGTGGTGTGAATAGAAAGAAATAGAAAGAGGTTCGTTTTATTATATTAGTCGAAGCCAATGGCCGATGCATATTATATTATATTCGTAATCATATAACATGTAATAATAATATACGTAAATGGATATAGTTGGTACGTAGATGTATGCGATCACTAGCACGAGCGTGTGTTTTATCGTCGACATTTTTTTTTAATTTTTCCCCCTCCCTAACCCGAGTAAAGAGTGTCATCGTATTACGAATTACATTCAGACATTCATTCAGCTCAACGCACTTATAGGTTGTGACTGCACTATTATAATAAACCCCCAGTGCACAAGACCACGACTTCTCTCCCACATAATACTATATTATATTATATAAATAATTAATGTATATATACTATCATTCGTCCACTGATTACACTTTATTCGTTATTTGCATTTGATTGCACAAGCGCGTTTGTGTACACACACACACGTAATATAAATATTTAATATTTGTAGTGTGTGGTTGAGAACCAGTTCAGTTATAGCTGTTATGTACACTCGAACATAACACTCGTATAGAGCATACACTCATTTGCTGCTGGCCCTCTGCTACCGTATACTAAAGACAAACATTCACGTAGTATTTTAATTAACTTTTTATTTTAAACAGTATCTTTTGTATTTTTCTTCTTTTTTTTTTTACTATTGCGGAGTACGCCTCAAACTCGATAATTCATTCACACATAATACATAAATATTTATTCACTTTAAACTGCACAATAAGTAACGAAGTGAGTCATTTTACAGTTATTAGTATAAATGTGGAGCTATTACTCCACATGTGTAGGTGTACACTGTTATCTGTTATTATGTATACATATAAATATTAAATATTTATAACATTTATGGACGTGAACATAAATGTTAAATCACATTCGTTCGTTCAACGTATAATATCATGTAGAATTATGTGTATCGTGTATGCGATTAATATGGATAAAAATAATTTGGGTAATATATTGAGGGCCACTAATATAAAAATATCAATGATACTCACGAACGTGTGTGATATTTTTCGTGTATAAACCATTTAGATGAATAATCGTCAAAACATGTCTTCATTAAACGCACGCGGTAGGTCATATTTAATATTTTACTTAAACTACGATTTTCGGTTTCATGCAAACTATGTATTCTGTCTTCAAGCCAGCGAAAAAGAATTTACATTCTTTAATAGTAATGTAAAATACATTTTTTGGACAAGATCGGATAACGTAATAAAAAAAAAAAAAAAAAACGATTCTGAAACAAACAAAAATTATTGATCTCATATGTGAATCATAATAAAACCTATCATTGCGTATAAAAAGTATAAACGAACTGAACACGAAAAACCGAATGCACCGAAAAGCTCTAAAACGCAATACACGTATTAAGATGGTAAAAAAATGTGTTCATTGATAGATAAAAGTGTTCTTTTTCGTCTAATATCAGATGGATTTTTACGTAAGCAATGAGTATACCTACACATCATGAGCACGTGACAGAAAATAATCGAATTCTTATACGAGAAATTCTCTGGTCAGTGTTTTAAAATAAACATAATATGTGTATAAAAAACATAATATTAATAAAAAAAAAATTCGAAAAAGAATCCTACGAAAATGAATAACGCTGACTAATATTTGGCTTCGTTGGATTCCGCTTTCTCACGGATGGCAGAATACTCTGATTTTCTCATTAGGCTATTCATTGTCATTTTTTTAATACCATTATTACTGCTACTACTATACAGATATTATAAAGGTACCTGCTATCGGCCATTGTGTTGGCTTCGATTTATGGAGAGAGTATTATATACATCCACTTTTCTCCCCTCCGCTCCAACCGCGCCGGCCGTCCGTTTTCAATATATAATCCATTGTATAAAACTATAAATCAGTTTAACTACCTATTAAAATCTACGCCTGGGCTTACACGTGAGAGCTTTTTTCCACAACCTTTTCCAATATCGAACCCTAGTGGTAGTCTTTTTTTGATCAAAGCTTCGATTATATTGAGTTTTAAATACGAGTATAGATACTAACAAGCGACTATTTATTATAATATCTATGTACCAATACATTGTCAAACAGTTTTATTAATTGAACCAGCAATGGATACTTAATAAGGCTTTAAATTTCGTACATATTTTCCGTCGTCAAACAACATAATTAATTTCGATATGCGATGAAAAAATATATTTCTTGCATTTAAAAGTTGTATCGAACTTTGCGAGAAGGTACAAAACAATACATGTTTACAACGTTTTACTGACATAAAATCGTAAAATCGTAATCATAAAATATAATATAAAATAATAATATAAATAATATATACACGAAATTTCATCATAATAATTATTATCATGATTGGCTAGTGCAGGCGACACTAGCAAACGCCCCACAACATTTTTCAATCAAATAAATCATACAATTATTATATAAATATTTAAATGTGATTGGAAGTAAAATATTTTGTAATTAAAATACACTTTTATACACAACTATTTATCATTGAATTTTATATGACGTATAACAATAAATATTATAGAATATTGAAATACAAATATTTAATTTAAATGACAATTATTTCTTTATATTATTAAATATAGGTCAAATAAATAATCATTAAAACTTTGGAATTACTTTATTTTATCAACATAAATACTTAAAGTTAAATTTAAAGGTTTTAATTTAATTTTTTTTTCTAAGTATTTAATTTTCAATAAAATACATTTTCAATTAACATAGTATAGGTAAATAATAATTTTATAATTAAAAATTAAAACAAAATCCAAAAAAACCAACGAACAATCGAGACGACGTAACTGGGAATACGACACGGTTAGCGGGCGTACAAAATACGACGTACTTAAAAATGCACGTGACAAGTTGTCGACAAGGTGCGAAGACGAGGACGCGGACCGGTTGTGCACGGTACAAGTTGCAAAAGCGCACTGCCGCATTGGGTGAGCCATGGGCGGCGGACGAACAAAAGGCGATATAAGGCGAAGGCAGCAAGCGCGACTGGTGGACAATGGGATCAAAAGTCCGCGCGCGGTGAAAACTGGTTTGAGCGTTATACATTGTTTTATCGATTCGTAGATGAAAATGTTAAAAAGCCAAGTTAATTATTACATCTACAGTTTTCTTATCCAATCAAGAGGGGAAACTACAAATTTGACTAGAAATTTAATATGTGACTTCTTACTATAAAATTGTACTAAAACAAAAACATGTATAAAAAAATTAATATCTCTGAAGATATTTCTATTGGAAATTGGAACTTTACGGTGGGCTCATGCATAGCCGAGTATTTTTAGCAAATATAAGGTCATAAAATAGTAAAATAAATCATCGAACAGAGAGATTAAGGCACTAGTGGCAGTGGCGGCAGCCAGTTGTATATAGTTTCGTGCATGGAAAATGACAGATAACAAATTGGCTCACCAAGTTCTCGGTCATAGAACACGATATCCCCAATTAACGACAACCATAATATTATTATTGTACCACTCAAAATAAGAGCCGAAAATAATAATTCATAAAAAAAACAGAAGAAGACGAAGGATAAGATAAAGGAGTAGAATCCTACACCCGCGCAAGACCACCCTGCTAGGGCTAATTAAGTTCGTGGCCAATTACACGGTGTGTTAATGACCTGGACCCTACCGTGAGCGAACACACACAAGTTCACCGAGCACATGCTGCTGGTCGCGCCGCGTGTCTGTGCCTTGGATATTATGTTTAACAAATTCGCTTATCGCTTTAAAACGCCGGCAAAAAGAACAGACGCCGACGTATACGACGTATACGACATATTATAACATATTTACATAATATATTACCTCATGTTATTACACGATATTTTTAACTGTAAAAAAAACAGATATAAATAAAAATTATAATACTTTGTTTGCAATTCGAAATTGATCAAATGCAGTTTATAATTATTACATATATGTATAACTATAATATATATATACGTATTAGACTAGCTGACCTGTGCAAACACTTTTTGCGCAATGGTTTACTATGAGGGCATATTAAAATGTATCTACTCGTATGTATCATTCGTGTTTATGAATAAATAAAATAAAAAATAGTGGATATAATTTTTATTTTGGTATTTGAAAAGTTTCTTTGAAACTGTCTTATAATAAATGTATATAAAAATAATAATAATAATAATATTTATAACAATAATAATAAGACGTAGTTACTTGTCGGTTTTATCAACACGATGAAGTATGTTCCTTGTTGAAATAAGGAATTTCATGAACTGGGTGTATAGTACATAATATAATATGGTACTCGCACATGTTAGCCCTCGACCATAATAATAGTTAATAATAATTACCATAATTTATAATTTTTTTCTTTTTTGTTGTCTGTTTCATTTTGTATAATAAACTCACAAAAGCGTCCGGAAAACGGTAATTTATCCATTCAATCATATATATATATATATATATTATTTTTATTACAAATTGTGTACGTACTACGTATTCGCTTTCGTAAGAATCGTTGAACCCGGTGAAAATATCCTAATACTGTCATGGTTTATGCTCTGGAAATGCTGTACATTGCTATCGTTACTTATAGTTGTCAACTGCATTTAGTCGCTTGCACTTAATACCTCCGATCGTTTCAAAATGGTTTTTAAGTCATATATTATTCAAGACCGTGTAGTAGATAGAACTCGTTGTTGCGGCAATATTGTATATAATATACTGTATAATGTATATATTGGGTAAAATCAGTTTATTTATAACCGAAAATCTGTTCGCTTGTGACTTCAAGAAGCATTCCGGCTGTACGCCTAAAATTATTCATGTCACATTCATAGGTTTTCTTCTAATACCGTTAGTTTTGAAATACGTTTAATAAGAAATCGTATGTTATTGGCGTGTACCTATACGACACCTAGTACGTATTTAAAATTTAAAGCTATTTATAAAATAAGAATGACGAGAAATTATTGCTTACTTTTTGCATGACATCTGTGTTAGAACCTAAGACATAAAGCAAATATATAAGTATTTTTCAAATGTTTTTAGCAAAACTACTGTGAAAATTTAAAAAGAAAGAAATATCTTTCCAATTCCTTTTTCCAATCTAATTATACCATACAAGATAGTGTATAATATCTATAGACTAAAATAATAGTGTTAGTTTATTATTCGAAAAAATATATTATAAAACATTCTCTTCCAACTTCATAACACTTCTCGTTCATAACACTCAATAAATTTATATCCCCTGTACTTAAGGGGGTTCATATAATAATAGAAAGATATTTTTTTTATTATCTATCATCAACCCTAGTTTATAACACTGTTTACTGTTAGTAAAAGATAATATGCAGAAAGTTTTAATAACCATTATTTAACATCACAGCATGTTTTCAAAATTCTATGCATGAAAACTTGATAATAATAAATATATTTATATAGGTATGTATATATAATATCATATCTCAGGTACGACAATAGATTTAAGCAGTTTTTACTGTGGAACATTTGAGAATATTACGGTATATGCTTCACATAGGTCACCAATACCATTGCAGTAGTTAAAATTCAACATAAGTTCGTAGTTTCGTATAATGTTTTTTCATTTCATTTCATCAAAGTAAAATAATATGAGCTATTTGGTTTATTTTAGTCTTCAAAACTATAAATACACTCTTTATCATTCATCTATAGTCACCGCCACACGCAATACCTAGTCGTTAATCATAGTAATACTCGACCAACGTGACACAAATAACGCACAGAATTTCGAATGTTCGAAAAAATAGTACATCTATATTTGAGATTATTTTAGCGTCTTTGAAATAAAAATACATCGACGTTTATTATCTTGTCTAAATCGATCGAAATTCAGCAGCGTTGAAATGTACAAGAATCCAAAAGAAGTATGTAATTATAACACCGTTAGAACTATCCTTGAGTTTGGCTAAAAACTGCATCAAAAAATACATAATGTAATGAGATAATTCAAACAAAGCTCGATATACTTATTCGTTTGTTATTATTATTATTATTATAGTTAGAGAACATTGAGTACCCACCTGTTTGGGTCAGGTTCAACTAATTCTCTATAAAATAGATTGATTTTAGTAGTATAGTCGATTCAATCAAATATTATTGTGTCTAAGTATTATTTTTTTTCATATATATTGTATACTTATACCCTATCAGCGGTTTATTATACATTCGCCGCTCAATATACGATCACGCCACGCCACCAAGTCCATCAATAATAAAAAGACTACAGGTAACAGGTAGCCGTTTCTTTTGAAATGTTTTACTCGAGACATCATTAATTAAAAATGAAAAAAAATGTATGTTACACATACCGCCGCCAAGGAAGTGTTGTGGGAAAAGTCTATATGTGGTGTAAACTAAACGAACAATGGTCGTGTAAGTATATTAATGTCTGGTCCGAAAAATACAAGTTTGAGATCAACTCCTACTGTGTTGGGCACGTACAACAAACAAGGAGTAATTGGAATGTAACGAATAATGCGCTTTTGTATTCGAAGGTATCACATAAAAACTTCTCGTTTTATCCCTGAAGTCGATACACATCCTGGTTTTGTTGTTTTCGTTAGGTAATAAAAATAAAAAATTATTTTTTATTTTTACTAGTTTGAGAACTAAAAAATTCAAGAACAAGATAAAATTACAAAACTTAAAAAATAATTAGATAAACCATTTAACAAATTATATATCTATCAAATCAATGGATAAAAGATAATCATCAGTTGAAATGTAAAAGACATAGAACTTATCCGTGCATGTTTACGGAATATAATTAATAACTAATAAGTAATAAGTAATGAGTAATGACTAATGACTAATGAGGTTTCAATGTACCTCTATTGATGTGCATAGGTATATGGCATGCGTTAATGAATACATGTATCTAATAGGTACATCAAAATCAAATTGAAGACTGCAATGTTACAGTCAGAATTATTGTTGTGTTGAATATTTCATTTGAAACGCTATTTGTCGTAATAAAAGGGTAGGGATATACAATCGCGTCTTTGTAGATCTTTAATCTAGATAATATAATATATATGACGAAGCTGCTGAGTAAATGCCTATGTGTTTTTCCTTTGTTATGTCGATATAGAATATTACATTTTATTGGATTGAACTGTTTGTATTTTTTAGTATAAAAGAACAGAGTAATTTCTAGTATAAGTAAAAAGATCAATGTTTAAATAATAGCCGGCAAATAAATAAACTAGATCAAAGATAAATAAAAAAGTATGATAAAAAATGATCCATACATTTTTATTTAATAATTAATCAAATAACATTGTATATTAGTTATAGATGCGACTATTATATAGGGGTTCTCTGCAAATCTTATATTAAGTTTTGATGACCACACTTAAGCATAATACATATATTCTTAATTAACTCGTAAAACATACGTATATAATATATGTATTATACGACACGTATACTATACTTATTATAAAATGTTCAATACTATTTGATTAACACGCGTCAACATCGCGTGCGTGTTGTTCGTATGGCCACTATAGAAACGTCTTGCCATAAATAATATATATCATAATAATCGATTGAATTTGCATGGGTCACGTCCCCCAGCAGAACGGGAAGAGCCGCCGGTACAAATCCGAATTACTCGGATATAACGTCTGAGACGGTACCGCTTTTCAAACCGTATAATTTCCTATTTATTTTGTACGCGACGGCCGCTAGTCGCCGCCGCCGCCGCCGTCGTCGTCGCGCGGAGAAAAGAAGTAAAAAACAAATAAATAAATAGATAAAAAACATAAACAAATAAAATTTAAAAAAAAAAAACCGAATCCGACGTCCGACACCGCTGACGCTTATATGTTTACAATAGGCTTGCTGTAGTTCACCGCCACCACCGTTGGCCGGTCTTCTTCTTTTTTTTTTTTTTGCAAAATACGCGAATTCGGCACGGCCGCCACGCGTATAATTATCCTACAACGCGCGCGCAAATGTGTGTGTGTGTATAGGCAAAACAAATAATATATAGCTGTTTACGATGATACATATAATAATATATGTATTACGTACGATTTGAATATTCGGCTCCGGTGATAGACGGACAAATAGTGTGCGAGAGAAAGAAAGAAAGACGCGCGAGTGAAAACTGTAGTGTAAGTCAGTCTATAAAACCTCCGTTAAACGCACTGAACGTTTACACGGTGAGTACGCGGCTAAAATCGCATAATCGATGCGTACACTACACGGGTATATTACATTATTATTAAATAGGCATACACCGCCTTGTATACTGTCTACGAATCGTCAATAAATATAATATATACCACGTGGTGTGTGTGTTCGTGTACAGAGCTATCGCATCACATTGTTATGATGCATTATTATACATATTATTATATTATATGTATGTATACGCGTGTGTGCGACGACTGTTATAACGGTTGAGGATAACGTGCGCGCAATCAAAACTAACGAAAAACCGGTCAAATTATACGGTAATAATAATATAAATAAAATATACGGTAATTTGTACGTGTCTGTAGGTTTATAACACGGCCATATACGTACGTAGATGCTAGACTGTATATTATAATTTCAGCGGTCAAAATTAACATTATAATATACGAAAAATATAAAACAAAATAAATAATATTTAGTGGTTTATATACTCACATAATAATAATTAAGTATTCGTTCTTTACACCAGATGATAAATTTTATTCGAAACCAGTCGTAACGATATTAACACTCTATTATTAAAATACTCCAGACAAGGCCTATATTTATTTTTATTTATATATTTGTAATAGTTTTAATAAATTATTTTATATATTTAATAATACTTTATCATTATCATTATATGTTCGTATACAAGATTATTCGAAATGATTTCTTCGATTTAAATGGTTTTATTTTTGAAGTACAATATTATGTTTGGTATAAATTTTAAAACTAACCGAAAAAATTGAAAAAATATGGCTATAAGTAGGTATAGTCAACACGTATAATATTATTTAAGAGTTTTCAATTATTATTAAGTAAAATATTACAAATTTACAGTTTTCGTACTCATTACCTTTTCGTAATTTTAAAAATATATTGATTTGTTTCTTAATTTGCCAAATTATTAAGGGGCCGTTTCCCTCTTAAATTCTCGAAGAATCGAGCCTCGTGCCACATTAAATAACCTTCGCGTTGCCACTATGACTGTCTCAGAAATAAATGCACCAGAACAAAATTATATCAAACAAAAGAAAATCTCGACTAACTATTTTAAAATAAGATAAAGAAATTACTCTCTTAGAGGCAGTAGACTGCGACGATATCACTAGACCAAAAGAATTTCAAATATATATGAAACTACAAGTAATTAAATAGAAAACTAATAAATTCCTTGTAACGAAATATTTTAATATTCAAAGTCATATAAGATTAATTGTTATATTTTATTGATATGACTGTTGAAATTTATATCATACTTAAGTTATAAAATTGTATAAATGATTTCGCCTTATTAAAAAAAAAAAAAACGACAATTTTAACTTTAACAACTGTAAAAGCATTTTTCACAGGAAATGAAGAGGGTTCTATATTTTAGTTTCAAAAAAATGTATAAGCACAATAAGCCGTATCGATGACTGCAGTCTGTTAGCCATTTGTTGTTCGAACCAGTTGTGTTATTTTGACTTTGATTAATAACACTACCGGTTTAATACACTTCACTCGACAACACAATACCATTATTGTATTATATATTTTTTTAATTGAAATAAAAACACTATTTTTTTCAAGTATGATAAAATAATGTTAAAAGATACAATAACTAAAACGAGATGTGTCTAAATTCTAAATATGTGTATAGCTGTAGCATAACTAAATTAATAGATGAACATAAATTATAAATTGAATAACAATTGGTTAAGTTGATATATTATTAATTTTTTTATCGGTTGAGATAAGATTATTTATGAACAATATGTTCGTGTATTCGTATTTTTATTTCGTTGGTATAAACAAATTCACTGCCATTCGAAGTGCTCAAAATACAATAATTAATAACTCCCTCAATAAATAATTATTGTTCTTTTTTGATATACGAAAAAAATTTAAATAAAATTACACATTGCAACGCAGTAGAAAATTAGTCGCAAGCCCTATAGTTTTGGCACTAACCGTTACTAATGGTTTTAAATCGTTTGGATTGCCAATACGCGTAGTAAAATATTAATTACTGACTCATGGTAATATAAAAATAAGACCCGTAAATAAATCATAAAAATTAATTTTAAAAATATAGCGTTCTCGGTAAATAATAATGCTAAAGAATTTTTAATGTTTTTAGATATTGTGTATAAAATTACTGTCGTTTCAAAAGATTTGTAGATAAGTTCTTTTTTTTCATTAACGTAAAGGAACTATACAAGTATTATACAAAACACGTAATATACTATTATATAAAACATCAATTATAGGGCCCTTCCTTCAAAACGACACTATAGGGCCCAATTTAGCCTAGTCGCGCCACTAAACACACTTAATTTTAATAGAAAAAATATGAATCAAAAGTCTCCACACAATTTTTTTCAATCAATAATATGACAAAACACAAACTACTTAACTTAAGAATGTCATTTTCGATACTAATTTTCCTACTTGGAAGCATGAGCGTTAAATTTCTGCGAATGAGTTTGCAATTTTTCTTCAAAAAAATACTCTATACACATAGATTTGCAATTATCGAATACTCGTACGTAATTCTTTGAGATCGTATTATTGAAAGGTAATCCGATAATTATTGTGTAGTAGCGTTCATAAAAATTAAAATACTCATAAATGTCTCGAATTTAACCTATATAGAAAATTTACTTCGTTAAAAATGTAGTAAGTTTAGTACTTTACAAGAGTATATGGTACGAGTATGTTAGAAAAAACCATTTTATGGCTACAGCGGGTAGTGGAAATCAAAATCAATGCAAAATAATAATAATTTAATCAAATTATTGCATTTTTACATAGCGTTAAGTTAGGTTCAAATGGTTCAATACTACTATTTTAGATATTATATTATGTATAATGTATATGATAATACACGTGGATTACCGGTATAAAATTAAAAAATGATACTATACGACATACGTTATAGTGAAAATGAATAATAAACTAAATTAATTGAAATCAAAAAAAGTGAAGGTACTTCAAAAGAATAACAAAAAAAGTGTCTAATAAAAAATAATTTAACATCTGCAGTTTACAGGTGCCTTGTTAGTCATGGTTAAACAAATTGAATCCTATTATAATTCTTAAGAAAAAGGTTTTTGGTGATGGTTAATACAAAATTATTTAACATTTCATATCACAATAATACCTATGGCGTATTGAACCATGTGTTTATCATCATATAAACGAAATCCGGATCCGTTTCATTAAAATACCTTTAAAATTTCTTAATTTTGTAAAGAAGGAAAATAATGTTAATTGACACTAGAAAGTTATCAACAGAAATAATAATTCCTAATCGATTTATTTATTTACATTTTTCAATGCTTCAATAAAATATTATTTTGCACTCTATTATAAGTATATGGCCATAATTTTTATAAATAATTAATTATGTTTTTAGTTTAAATATTAAAAATATTTATTAAAACAATAAACAAGTAATTTATTTTTATTTAATCTTCTATAATGCTTCTGCAGTTGATTTTGATATCTTATATAGTTTGAATCTGAGGGGAGAATAATGTCTAGGAGAAGTAATAAAATGAAAATTACATGTTATAAATTCCAAAGACACTATTTATTTTTTTTTCGCCAGAAATTGAAACGGTTTTTAATACACAATTAATTAATTATTCGTGTGTACTACTATAACATAATATGTCAAATCAAATAAAGGTATGAATAACATACTTTATATTTGTGTTGTCCACAGATACAAAAAAAAAATTAATGTTCATATAGTATTTATTGAACGGTATACATATGGATTTGTTTAAGAAAATTTGATACAATTATGTATTCGGTTGTATTTAACCCCGCGAACCTCTCATATATTATTATGTGAATAGGTGTGTGCCAGTATTATGTATTTTATATCGCCCAACCAAATGTTTGACAGTACGATGGCAGTTACATGCCAAACGCATAGTATATGTACATAAAAATAAGTATGTGTGTTGTATCCGTTCTTTTATGTTCGACGCAGCGCGGTTTTTCCGACTACATCTGAAAATTTCTCATAATATGTCTCTCATACACGTATAACATACGTATAGGTATACGCGAAAATATTATTATATTATTCGGTCATAATCATTACGTCAAAACACTGTATTAGCTTCTGGAGGACAAAGAAAAATATATATAATATACGTAAGTACGTACGTAAACGTTAACGTTTTCAACACACCGAGTGTTGATATGTAGCCTGTAAGTATATGTAAGTATAGGTAAGTATTATATACAATACATATATAATATATATTATTCTATGTTGCTGCATATGTCTTAGTTTTCCCGGTGGTCATTGGACTGAATCCATTATCACGATGTAGCCTATTGTATTTTTTCCCTGTTTTATTTTTATCTTTTTTATTATTTTTTTCGCAGGCAGTTGATGTCACAACTAACAACAGGTGCGGGGGAGGGACGAGGGGCACGATTCATGACAGCTTTCACCACGCGGTCACTCACTCGAGAAGAGCTCGACGTTAAAAATGTTAAAAACGAGCCTTGGCCGAGCAGACCCACGGCCATTGTGAAAACAAAACAATAGATCAATTGATGCGCGAACTAAGTGAAACTAAACATTAAAGCTAATATATATATAATATATATATATGTGTGTGTATAAGTATAGGTATGCAATATAAGTATGCACACATATAAATATACGTAGTCAAGTAAGAAATTATTCATAAAAAATTAAAAAACAAATATATACAAAAAAAATTGAAAACTCATTAAAGTAGTCGGCGAAGTACTTACAGCAGTTTGTTTACACTCAGGAATTTCCGTTGCATGAACGTTTTGACGGAGAAAAAATAAGGTATTTAAACACGACGTTAAACGTGTTTCTTTTGTCAACGTGTTTATAACATATATGACACACTTAAGAAATATTCTCGTCATCAATATCCAAATCCATTCGTGAAAAAAAAACCAAAACATTTCTTTTTCAACAACGAGGCAGATAAACTAATTTATAATTTGTGTGTGTGTGTGTGGGTTTAATTTTTTTTATTTGAATATATTGTAGATATAAGTAGTCTTATAGATAGCAATTATTTATTATTTATATTGTAGATATTACATAATACATCGAAGTTTATTTGCTACGGAAATAAAATTAGATTATATATACTTACTCTCAAGTCACAATTCTACGAGACAGTAAATAAAATTTCTATTCATCGGAAATTCGGGTTACAATCAGAATCAGAGTCTCATCGCAAATAGTCTGTATCACTGATGTCACAATTTTATGTACACATGTTCATAACTCTAACCCAATGAAAACTATGGCACCATTTCTTTCTACTAGGATGTATTTATTAGTTATTTTTCTGCTTGTAGGCCTATATGAAAAATCACCATCCTTATATTATATAATCAAACAAAGCTTATCAGTTTATTCTTATTTTATTTTATTTCTATAAAGTAATAATTATTAATTTTTATGCAGTGGTTTTGAAAAAATAATTTTCTTTTACTTGGCTCTATGAAAAAATATTGGATGTATCCAATATTTAGCGTTTTCACATACACTACACACTATATATAATATTATCTGAACGTTATTACATTTGACATAATAATGTGATGAACGCCGAGAGCAATAATCGTCGTTAATAATTGACGCACATAGGAAATAATAAATTAGTCTCTTGTTAATTAATTTATATATATTTTCTTTTCCGTCCGACATTTTTGTCGAGCCGTCGCGCGTCGTATACCACATCAGTCAACTACAATTCATAAACTGATAATAATAATAATAATTATTTTTATTATTGTGTGTGTGTGTGTGTGTGTGTGTGTGTGATATGTATAATATTCTGGTCAATTTATTGTCAGCAACGACAACTGAAAAAAAGCAATAAAAAAATGGCAGTCACATTCATTAAGCGACGATAACGACACTGGTTAAAATTTTCGTTCGTAGAAGGTGACAACGGAATAATAATTATACGAGTGTTTCTGATTGGTTGGAATAACGCAAATGCAATGGGTTTTTTATTTTTTTAATTTATTTTAATCCTATTCTGTCATTAACATCATCGACTCATGTGGGCTTTGCGCCACAGTGGTCACAGTGGCGGCAATAGCTATATTCACGATGACAATTATTGCCCCACATATGCCATGATGGTCCGTAATATTATTGACAATAGCCATGTATTAACATCACTTGAATGAAGCCTATTGAAGAACCCCATCCTGCATTATCGTATGGCGTGTGTGTTAATAAGTTATACATAATACATATGGATTGGACGTTAAAAAGCGCGCGCGGAAATATTTTGTTCAAACAGTGACGCCCTTCGCTGTAAATCCATGAAAACATTGTACTCCAAGTATACTATATAGTATACGTACATCAAACAAGTGTCTCCTGTTAAATTATTCATTCCGTAAACTATACATAATATACAGCACGAACGACTCTTAAAATATACGAATTGACTCATCTCCGTATTATAAAAAAACACATTGTATCTGCCTTCCATGATAAGATAGTTCAAATTTACCTACACAATAATTGTCTCGCAAAGAGGTTCATATTAGTTGTCGCTTTCAAATAATTAAGTAGTGGTTCATAGACTTCTCTAAATTATACTATGTGTTTCAATCCTTTTATTCTCATATAAAGTGTGAATATAAAGGCACGTTGCATTTAAAATAAAATATATTAATACATCGTATACTATATACGCCATACGATTATCAGAAAATTTACATTAATTCGCGAATGTATTAAAAAATAAAATTAATAACTAAAACGATTTTTAATTTTTAATCATTGGAGAGATTTATATTTAATATGAAACGCTGTACTCAAATTTATTTGATACTATACAAACTACGTGTCAATCGAGAGGCAACTATACAGTACTGGATCCTTTATGATTGCGATAACATTTAAGGTTTATTGGAATAAAAATTGTTTAAAAACTAACAACTGACCCGACCTCAATAGAATTATACGACTACGTATACCAGCGAGTGGTAGCCGTTATGAAATGTCATGGTATCGGCGTATGCATCGGGTAAAACATAATTAGGAATTCAAGTATATTATAAAAAAGTAAATAAACGTAAATTGATATAGTGGAAAAACTCGAAAATTCGAATGTGAATATTATAATTTATATAGTATATAAAATCAAAGTTTTCTGTTTTTTATAATATGCATAATCACTCGATTGATTGTTGGAAATTTCCGTAGTTTGATGTAAATTAGTGTGTTATTATAATATAATAACATAATAATATGAAGTGATGTATTTTTTCTTAAATATTAATCAGCGAAATATTTTAAAAGAGTATACGAAAATTTCTATTTTATTTGTCAATTACCTATAATAGTCACCCCGAGAAAATATATTTACGATATGAATACTAAAAGTAAGTGATTCAAAAACAGCACATATCAAAATTCAAGTTATATTTAACAACAACACTATCAATCTAACTGCCTATCTCAGTGTATTATTTCCGAAGAGAAAAAAATATTTTACAATGCAATACGATGTGCGGTGGGTCACAGCGGCTGTGTGCATTAGAGATATGATAATAATTGTATCGAATAAAAAACGTCACAGCCACAGCCGTTCAGCGAACTACTGCGGATATAACACAATATAATAAATATATATATACTCATATCCGTATATATATAATAATATTATTATTAGTGTAAAGCGAATACGATCGTTGTACAAAAGCGAGGTGGCCGTTGGCTGCGCCAGGTCTTAGTCGTGTAGTCGTGTAATGAAGAGGGAGTAAAAAAAAAAAAATAAATAATAACAGCAATAATAATAATAATAAATATAATAGAACACTGTGTATAGATCGTGTATATTATATAAAATTCATCTCGAATACAATAATAGTGTTCTTTTAACACATTTGTAACAGACAATGACGCGAGGGCCCCGGTCGCCGCCACCGCTTCAGCAACGAGCCGAAACAATTTCGTTGAGAAACACGACCGGGTGGCGGCTGAAACGGAGGAGTATAATACATGTACAGGGTGTCCTACGAATATCTGATTAATATACATAACTTGTGTTCGACATTTTTAAGATTTTATTTTTTTGTAATGATCACTAAAATCCTGCATTACAGCTATTATAAATTCAAATTACTATCTTGATTTTTTTAAATTAGAATAAATTTTATATTTTTATTTCAAGTCTCTTATAGTTAAGGTTCATCAAAAATATGTTGTTATTATTAAAGCGCGAAAATAAAATAATTATACGTATATAAAAAAAAGAAAACTTCAAAATGTACAATATACTTAAGTTATAAATTATTGCAGCATTGGTGATATCTTCGCAAGACATCCTGTATATATATACGAATTGGTATATGATAAGTATACTAGTATACATAATATATATATATATATATATAAACACTATGGTTCATATACGTACAATATACTTGTATATAATATAATATTATTTTTGTATATATCTATACATTATATTGAGTGTTTTATACACACTAGAGATGCGTTCGAAATGTGTATGAGTGCGTTTGTGTGTGTGTACCTCTATATGTGTAAAAACATAAAAACACAATGAACTGGGCTGTATATAGTAGAGGTGCATACAGTAGTCGGCAGGTAATTTTGCCGTGTAATTACCCGGGTGCTCCTGTTTCATTTACACCTAGCAAACTATATATATTGTTATTACGAGTATTATTATTATCATTATTATTATTATTATTACTATACTCGTCGCTGTTGTAGTCACACGCTGAGCTGTCGATATGTGTATGAGGCACGCGGAGATATATACATATTATACGCGTATATCCGACGTAGACTAACACATATATACGTATATACGTTCTACCCTGGACCTTTTCTTTGTGTGTGTACATCACCTATATTATAATGTAATATACGATAAAAATAATAATAATAATATGGGTACTCACTGAGAAACGCGTCGTCTGGCATTCGACGGTTGCGGGGTATGAGAAAAAGAACAATAATATAAAATAATAGGTAACAATAATGATAATGGTAAAAAGTCTCGATTACGTACAGTGTTTATCTATATAATATGTATACACTGATGCCTCCAAAAGTTAATTAAATGACATATCGGAAAGCGCGATCCAATCATATTCTGTCGTTTTTGTATGTTATACCCTATTCTTGTATGTATACACACATAATATATAATAATATATATGTATAAGTTGTATAAATATATATCAGAATTGTACCATTGGTTAAATTTAAAAGACTAATTCACCTATCATCTGTATCTCACTCGTGTCTTGTATCGCACTTGCCCGTTTTTTTTTATATTTAAAATATTGTAATAATTACAATATCCATATAATAAGTATGGTGTAAAATTAGAGGTGCTTAAAAAAATTTCAAGTCTTGTGGCCTGGGGTTCATGACTTCTGAATTAAATTAATCCAAACTTGCATGTAGGCTTATTATATGAAAATTGATATTTTTAGGTCACACACTCAAATAATACTTTTTTAAATCAAATTATGAATTTTTACGCAGTGGTTTTGAGAAAGTACCTACTTCTATATTAAAATTTGACACTTGTTTCAATAAATTCAAGACTGAAAGTGCAAATATAATATAGTAATGACAATAGCCCCGCGCCGATTACACTAGTTTTTAACATTATTATTTTTAATAAATGCGTGTTTAAACTTTTTTTCTTTGGAATTACAAATTGGTTATTGCATTATTTTTCAAACATTTTTTTGGAAAACATTGATACTATATAAAATTTTCTGAGCATTCTTAAACATGAATTGCTTTTCAAAATGTACTACCGTCGTTGGCACGTGTCTATAGTGCCTGCGTGGAAATACGCCGCTGAATTTCCCACAACTGACACTACAATTATATATTTTAATATTAGAGTATAGGCGGTATACTATATATTACCTATATATATATTCTGCACTCAGCAGCAATGCGTTAGTTATAGGTAACATGAGTTGGCAAATCTTGGTCATATTATTGAAACATTTTTTTTTTTTTGCGTTGTATATATAAAGATTTTTTTTTTGAACTGGTATAACTATTGGTCCGTAACCTCACGCGTTCTCTGTGGCTCAAACACACATCTATAAACATCAAATACCTGTATACACAGACATATTTTTATACACGTGTATTATACGTTACAGTCATATTATTTTCACATATACATAACAAATTCGTTATTTTACTAACGTGTAAAATATATAATAGATATTATATACGAGTATATACAAAATACACACGTACACATTATAATATTATATATAAAATATAAAGTATATATTTCAAGTGTATATAAACACATTGATATTTATATACGAGTACGTACTGTATGTGTGTGAGGCATATATTCTTATATTCAATATTCTAACATTTATATACATATGTATATTAGAGAGAGAGAGATAATATATGTAATATATATTTTAAAAAACATAGCCAACCAACGGAATGTAGACCAGCTATTATCACTAGTCCTTGGTTTTCGGATAGATAATACCGAGGCCGCCGTGTCTCATGAACCGAAATATCATAGTTGGCTGGGTGGTAACACACACACACACGCGCGCGCGCGCACACACACACACTCACACGCCCGTTACGCCCGATGAACCCACTAACCTTGAGACAATCCGACAGCCATTGTAATAATAATAATAATAATAATAATAAAATGCCTGAACTACCGAATAGGCCATGTAAAAATTATACGAAGTACTACTGTATACGTACACACGCAAATATATATTGTATATGGTTGTGAAATAAATAAAAATATGTAAATTTAAAATTGCAGTAACATGTTTACATGCACTTACTCAACGAGAAAAATATCATGACAATGCAACATTTGCGATTTGTCGATGATAAGCGACCAATCCGAGTTCATTGTATTTATTTATAATTATTAAATATATACCTAAAGTTTATAACATAGAATAATAAGGTACCCGTTCATTTATACACTCCTTTAATACAAGTGGTATAGAGTCGCAATAGACATTCTTCGAGTGCATTCAGTCTACTCGTAACAGCAGTTACATGCATCAATTCGATTTTAGATTTTATTGATTTACCTAATATTAGGTTTATCTATCGAACCTATCAATTTACCTAATATTGGGATAAATTTTCAACCAACCTGCGTTCATTGAAATAGCTCTTTTTGAATAAGCTCCCAAAAACGCGAAATAATTTAACCATAAATTATAGCAATAATTTTCTCAAAAAAAACCCAGTCAACAAAAATATTTTATTATTTTACTACTCGTAAAAAACTAAGAAAACTCAAAGATTTCAAATTTATATACGCAGCATAAAGAAATTCAACATCTTTCATAAGTTATACCACTTTTAGCACCTTCAAAAAGTTAGTATAAGTATTCGATAACAATTTCAAGTTCTTATATGGTTATATTGTTTTTTGAGTTCAGATGAATAAAAATTCGGTTATATCAAAAACTGGTATGCTGTACATTTTACCTTTTTATAATTTTTTGTTAGTTTTTCTCAATAATATAAAACTGGTAAAGAAATTCAAAAAATGATCACTCAACGCACCAATTAAATAAAATTTTCTACAGAAAACAACCCCTGAGGTTGATTATTGGACCAAGGTATTCTCGTCAAAATCATGGCGACTAACAGAAAAAAAAATATGCACATCATGATAAAACCAATAGCTTTTTTGTTTCAATCAATTCAATTAAAAATTAAATAATCAGTCTTAACGCGTCCTTTGCCGAATTATTTAGAAGACGCTTGATTAAGATCAACCTAATGATTATTGTACTTATTTATGTCCTTCTATAGTTGTACATTCAAATTTTTCACGGTGCACTCTAAAATTATTTTCATCAGTAGCCTCGTGTATATATAATTACGGCAAACAATAATTAACGAATCAAATAACTATTCATCATTCACCTCGATTACTTACCTCGAACTACTTAAATCGTTTTGTATCATTTTATAATAAAATATCAACTATTCAAGCGTTAACAAGAAAATCAATAAAAATATAATCATTCATTGTAATTTATATTTCATTATCGTTCAATTTTGAAACTTAAATTATTTATTCAATTAATGAATCAATAAATAAATACAATAGTATGTTCAATATCATATACGATTTTATTCTGACTCTAATCAGTTTAAATACATTTCAGTGAAATAAAGAATATAAATAGATTATTTTACTGCATTTTCTACACAGAGTATACATAACTACACTAGTATAATGTATCCGTTTATTTAAATTTTAACTTTAGCTGTAAATATGTATAATATTTGTATTTCCTATAAAATATAAACTGTATTCGTATATTTTTACCAAACTTATAATGTTGTATTATTGGTTTGCATTGTTGTCACGTGAGACGTGACATATTGTGGTTTTAGATTAACTAACAAAATACAATATGCACTCACGGTATCGATGAATCTTATATTACACAAGTTATATACGTTATTTACTATATATGGGGTAAGTCGGCGTGTTTTTATTTTTGTTTTATTATAAAATTACTTTTAAAAAATATGAAAATACACAGGTGCATCCAGGATGTACAAGAATTTATATCATAATACTTATGTATGAAGTATATTTAAGAATTAAACTGCCGAAATAATTTGATGTAAATGATTTTTTTTTTTTTGCATAATTGATTAAAAAAATAAACACACTGATTCGTTTGAGGGAGTATTAGGAGTTATGGCGCAATTTACAATGTTCGACATCGAACGGGGTGAGAAAAAATTACTGACGCGAACAAAAGAGAGGGAAGGAGTGTGAGTGGCGTCCTTGATAACGACAGCGCAGTATACACTTTACTATTATCTCGATAAAATATTCTGTGCTGCATTTTTTACAACGGACAGTGCCTCAATGTCTAGCTGTCATGTGTCACACATACCAAAAGTAATAATAACGCAGGTATATTACAAAAAAATGAAAATAATACGTATGAGGCAAATAGAGAGACCCAGGGAATGAAAACGGTGAGCTCTTATATAGATTGAAAAATGAAATTTGATACAAAGTTCCTCATGTTAAGTTGATATAGTGTCTCAATGTAAAATTCTGTCTGAAACAATTTGTTTTATTAGAAAGTACTAATATACATTTTACCTAAAACCTATTTGTAATTTTGGGTCATTCACTCAAACACCTTGTAAATAAAAATAATCGTTCAGAGATGTTTGCATTACGAGTTCTATTTCTATATGAGTACACAGACACGATAAAATGATAAATTTGGCAGTAACGAGAGTGAAAGAGAATGGTCCTTGGCGAGAGTATAGGTAGTATAGGTACATTATATTACCTACATTACACATTTCGCGACAGAACATGCCGTGCATTTTTAACGACACGTAGTGCCTCAATGTCTGGCTGTCATACAATGTGTCACACAATGAATGCGTATGCTGCCATACCCGTGCAAGTATATACATATTTTATTATATCGCACAAACCACAGCCCACGGTATGAAAGAGGGGAAAATATAAAAGACACATTTTTGACCACTACATATTATTATTATTATTGTTGTTATATAGGTACACGCACGTGTTATCCAATCGCCCAGAGTTGGTGAAAGTGTTTTTCCTGCGCGCCACGACCGCTGTTATTCAACTCCTCCCCCATTTTTCTCCTCCTGCAATAGCACACCTTTATAATATTGTATAGTAAATTATTGCACGTCGCCATTTGTTATCGTACAACAAAATTAAATGTGTAATCGTGATGTGCACGTGTACCACGCCCGCCATAGTCACCTTCCCATCATCATGCAGAGCGATTATAAATGTATATATTATACTATTATACATATACCTACGTCAAAATTTATGCTCAAGAAGTCATTTGTCATATCACGTTATAAGGAAACGTAAACGATAACAGCGATATGATTATTTCCGGTTGTTTTCTAGACACGACTCACGAGCATCGTCATCTCAATCGTAATTATTTTCAAATAACTTCATAATCGTTGCACGCTCGCGTCCGATTCACGAACCTAAGACACCAATCGTGTGATTTTTATCATTTTTAATGAATGTATACCACCCGTGTGCTATGCACTAACGTGACACCTCTGTTCGATAAATCGGTGATTATATTTAAAAATTGATATTAATTGAGTGGCAAAAATATAGCACCCGGGAGCCGAAAACCTAAATACGTCGTTTATTCCGTTCTTTTTAATAGGTTTCTAGCTTGACTTAGTACGATCGCGGTATTGATGTGGCATGACTGATAGTCATGTTCAAAGTTCTGTCATTCACTAGTTTCACTATAAATAAGTTTATTTTTAATTTAATACACTACATATATTATACGACTCGACCGTAAAATCGGCACATGGCTTTAGAAGATATCACCGGTTAGGTGTGTGGTAGGTTTATTGATGACACGCTCACACGCGTCTGTGTGGATAAATATAAAATATGGACTTCGTTTGTGTAATGACCGGATGCCAGCGACCGGCGTGAAATTATAATGGAAATAATATAAATATATATTATATTATAATAATAGGTAGACAATTTATACTGTATATAGAGTATATATATACCTAATAGCGGTGCAAAACGGAAATCGGTTGGGCACGTTAAAACACAAGTATAAACCTGGAAGTCAATGTCCTGACAAATACTAATTCAACTTAAAATTATAACAATATGGTATTTGCAGTTAATTGTAAAAAATTTTAATAAAGAAATAAGTAGATAAATTACAAAAATATACCTATACTATACCTATATAATATAATATTGGTTTTTGAGGAAACTTGACATTATTAAACTATATACTATTATATGATATTGTATTCTTTATCATATTTATATCATTATGCATCCAATCCAATAGTATACTATTAGACCTATACTATACTATGAACATACAATGGTGCTGTATTAACATTATATTAAATAGCTATGTAAATTATATACAATTATATATAAGTTTATCCAAGTTTATAATATGTATAAAAATATTTCTATAAAATAACATATAAAATTCCTGACTTACAAACTTCTCAACTTTTATCATTCTATGAATAATAGAACACTGTTTTCCCTCGTTTTTGTCCATTTTTTCCAAAAAAAAAACCACATTTTTAAAAAGATTATTTTACAATTTTTGATTAAATATGTTCTATCTAAATTTGATGATATTAAACTTTAAATAACACTAGTTCGATATCGACTAAATATTAATAATAATAATAAATTATTAAAATAAGACTTTATTATATACAGTTTGTATAATTCAAGTAAGTATACGTATCTAATAAAAATATACTTACTTCCGGTACTTTTCATCATCCAATATAGCTTTGCTACCTATATACGTATAATACTACATGTTTGATTAGTATATAATATATGTTATAGTTATACGTATATAGCTATAATAAAATTTTTATTATATAATAAAATGTCTAAATTCTTCAGAATTTATAGTTATGTTACTCAAAATCAAGATAGTTTTTTTGTATTAGAACTCAATATAGCGTCATGTTGAATTTTTTTTCAATAATGATGAAATCGATTTAAAAAAATTGAATTAATAATTAGCTAATTTTAACGGGTTTTGCTTGCAAGATATTGAAATGTCAACAAATTATTATATTTCGCCAATGAACATTAAACTATTATGTTTTGACTTCACATTGATCACCATTAAACTAAAAAATCTAATCACGTTTGAGAAAATTGGACACATTTTTAGGACCTAGCTCTTTGTTGACCCGGGTCAATTTTTCAACTGAAAATATATTTTCCTGCGGGTTTATTTACTGTTGAACAGAGTATAATTTATCCGAATATTGTGTGTCTCCCGTTACCTATACGTTGCCGCTC
Organism: Drepanosiphum platanoidis; assembly: GCA_948098885.1. NCBI lineage: Eukaryota > Metazoa > Arthropoda > Insecta > Hemiptera > Aphididae > Drepanosiphum > Drepanosiphum platanoidis. The sequence goes on from OX402539.1 coordinate 7,698,923, forward strand.
GCAAGGGTCGTGTGTCAGATATAAGGTATATGAACATGCGGCGTACATGAAGGGTCGTGTATGTGCGGTCCCTTTGACATCACTTAACGCGCACACACATAAAAAGTCATATTTACGTTATTATACATATACACATACACACACACACACACACACACACACACACTTACTAACACTAAATAGTTTGCACTTACATATACATACAAATTTCAGCGTAAATGTCAGTGGTAACGCATAATATCATATAATACATATATCACTTGATCCGGCGCGGATCGAATGAAGTGTGCCGGGCGCACGCGGAGTTGTGTATATATATACCTGCGTGGTGAACGCGGTTAAACAAGATGTTTACCCACATAATGTGCGTTTCAAAATGTCATGAAACGCGCGATTTTACACTCTGTAGACACGCTCGAGCCTATATACATGTTGCGTAGAGGCAGAGGCGGCGTGTCCTTTTAAAAACTACTGTGTCCCGCATAACACGTGCAACGCCGCCACCGCGATCACGTGAAAGACCGTTGGCGTCTTCGTTTTGGTTTTTTTTTTTCACTCTTACATCCGCCGACGATTTTTTAATGTTTTGTACGTTTTGTTTTCTCTTCCTAGCTTAACTGTCCCAGCGGTTTGCTATTTTCTGTCATAATTTCTTCGAGAATCGTATATACTTTATAATAAATAATATAATACTTACTACTCGTATATATTATGTATTCCTGTAGAAACATACCTGTTTTAAATTTCCATTTTAATACCAACAACTGTACTATTGTATCACAAAGCACCTAAACGTTACTTTTCTTTATTTTTTGAATCCTAAAAGTTCATATATTTGGAATTTTTTATCGAATTATGCTCGAAATACGTCTTTTATAGAAACCGTTTCGAGAACCATGCACCGACATTTCACAATTTACAGTTACGCTATTAATATCAACACCAACAAATATATAATAAGAAGTAGAAAAAGACAATATATATGGCCTCCATTTAGACATGTTATTTGATCATTAGATTCTTCGTAGAACATCGTATTGATTTTCATTAAAAATACTATAATAATAGAGCTACGATTTATATGTATGCATTGAGTGTATTATTGTATCCCTAATATTATAATATGTACAAAAAAACCAAAATATGTAAAAAATATATCATTTATACAATAAAATAAGTATTATATTATAATATCTCAAGTAAGTGAGGGTTACCAACAATTTACAATGCATATTTTTAATGTACACTACTTAAAAAAAACACTCTATTATAGTTACTTATATAATTATATCGTGATGCCCTGAATACATATATGGTGCTATCGACGGTGTTTTTTGTATTGTAATCTATAGTTGATTTATCAACGTATCTCTCTTTTTCATACTTAAATAATATATACTACACTAATCAGTAATAATAGTATTAGAAGTATTAGTCATCAAAAGTATGCAATATTGAATATAATATACGAATATAGTTTGATGGCAACAGCAATACAGTGAGAACGGTGGTAACGTGATACGCGTTCTTGAGTTCAAACACGCCGCCGCCTCAGACCGCACTTATGGATCTATTAACAGCTTTTACCACAAACACAACAATATTTTACACCCGTTTCAATGGTTTCGGTGTTATTTATTGGTTGCATATTTTGTGGATGTTTTAACACGGATTTTAATTTTTAATTACGTTAAATTGACCGTAAAGCGTTTCACGTTACTACCTATATAGAATATGGATGTATACAGTAGTTAGGTACGATACATAATAATAATAATAATCCTTATGAAAAAAAAAAAAAAATGTTATGAGACGTAAATAAGAAGATATTATTCTTTTTGCAAATTCAAATTTTACATTCAGATTAAAAGGAGTCTGTATTGATCTTTTATAATTATAATATTTTTTTCTAATCACTTTTTGAAGATCGAATGAGTGATGTTTTGATGCTGTTGTACCAGTAGTTCATTAAATAACTCGGTCGTTTATAATATAAGATCTAACTCTAACTAGATCTCAATAAGAAATATTTTGAATAAAATTAAAAAATTTAATTTAATTGTGAATATTTTTTATAAAACACCAATGAAAATAATTTATAAATGAATTATAAAAAAAAAGGTATATGATGATTAATTTACTATTATGCACATTGCACACACTTAATTCTATAAAAACCATTTTCCTAAATTTTCATATAGTTTCATCAAAAGAGAAATATAAGTATGTTTTTTTTTTAATATATATCTTACTTATACTCGGTACTATACTTACTATAATATTACGTAGCTTCTACATTTGACATTGTAAATATTATTTAAGAGTTTAATTTTTCATTCTCCGTCGCTTAAATGGGATTGTTCAATGTATTTTTACAATAAAAATCAAAAACTCTCTAATTGAAGTATTAAAATTATTTTTATTTAACAATATTTTCACTTTTCTTCGAAAAATGTATCAAAAAACAAATGTTATTATATGTATAAGTGTATATAGTTCTATTTATATAAGATACATTTTAATGAATTAAAATAGGCACACGTAGGTGCCTATAGTTATACAAATGAAATAAATTGTGGTGAATGTATAAACTATCATAACATTCATAACTATTATGTCGAAATACTATTTAGTTCTATTAAAGTATTCTTATAGTATACCAATATTTAATTAACAAATAATTATATTAAAACGAACATTTTTATGAATAATGTGTTTTATTATATAGTTTCAAAACAAATTTAGAAATTCTTGTAATCATGAAAATAATTTATATTCGTAATATAGCTATTATCTATATGTTTCGTCAAAACCAAAAAAAAATAAAATACCTACCTATATAAATATACCAACCTATTTTCTATGGTAACGGATCGTTTGTCATAGATTTCGTCATTTTCTATCAAATTACAAGAAAACTCAATTACCAAGGGTCAAAAATGTTTTCCGATTATCTGATTTTTCATTGCGTAAATGGCATCTATTACTTAGTAGGTATTAAAACACAAACATATATTATTATATCAAACATTTATATTATAAAATATAACATATAGGTCAGGTATATGTATACTTAAAGTCGATGTTATATAGGTATTATATTATGAAATGTAGGAATAATATTATTAATTAATCATAATTTACGATATATCTATGTCTAACTCTCTCGAAGTAGATATAATATTATACAACAATCGTTATTTCCAAATTTTCAAAAATCAACGTCCCAAAGTCGAATATTTGTTTTATTCACATTAATTATATATAAATAATACAATTTATCATTCATATATTATATTATTATTGTTTTTAGGGATTAAAAATGTATTTGAAATATTAGTTTTACTTTGAAGATGTTATAATTATTTAAGTTAATTCGAAAAAAATGCAAGTTTTTTACTTATTGTACATAGTTTATTCAAATTATCAAATATGCTTTATGTGGATGTAAATATTATGCAGTACCTATCATAATGTCATAATATTGAAACACTTTAAACATGTTCTTAATAAATTATTATAAATATTTATGAGGCAAAATTATCAAGCTCGTAACTATACCTATTTTTATTTTTTATTTTTTTCGTTGCGATTTTCGTGAAATTTGTGAAACTACTAACTAAAATTAACAATCGAAAACATATCCACGTAACATAAAACAAAAGTATATACTATGTAGTATAGTCGTTTATATTGTTTGAAGGAAATCGATGGAGTGTAGCGATTTCTATTCACTCTAACACCGTCAGATACCTACAGACAAACATAATATTCCGTCATTTTTCACACCAGTCAGTCACAGGTCATTTATCGTACACGGGCTGTGTTTAGATTTTACCCAAAACACTTTTGAGGTTTTTTTAAATTACTAAACCCAAAAGACCAGCTATTTTAAATAATGGACCGAGTCCATCACTAGTTACACGTAGTATAGCTGTTTATATTACTCGTATTATGGTAAATAATTTGCAAAACTATTTATTATAACCCGCAAACGGCTAGTAAAATATTTTTTGGTACCATAACTAAACCAAAACGTATATCCCGTCTATATTGTCAAACAATTTAAAAATACTTGATAGATTTTTTTCCGGTGAAATCTAAATTACGCGAAACATTGTTTTTGACGCGTACCACAGTACCATACCATTATATATTTGGTCTATTATAGGTACTATTAATTTAAATCTATTACGGAGTATTATTGGTGTATTATTATATCCATTATTAGTTTTGAATATATAATCTTATTCTTCTTATTATTGTACCTATATACAATAAATAATATAGAGTGTAATTTTGCGGATATGTCCTGTAAAAATAATTTTTAATGACGTAGGTATTATTGCATTTTTCATGGATATTTTCGATTTAATGTGTATATACAAGCAAACAATTTGTCCTCATGTAATATTTCTTATGTGACGTTATTATAAGCGAAAAAAAAAAACAAATACGTGCTAAATAACACGAGGGTAATATTTACAAGGTTGAACAACATGACGGTATGTATGGCTATTTTTGATTTTTTTTTTTTTTTTTGTTGTGCCATTTACACATATCTGTTGCGTGCGACCCTCGACTTGGGAGGTTCGATCAATTTGTCATCACGGGAGTTTTTTTATTATTATTATTATTTTACTAAAACGACCGTACCAAAGGATGGTGAATAAAAAGGAAAAAAGTGAAAAGAAATATGTTGCAGAATCGTTACATTGTTTAGGAATTCACAGCGGGAGAAAACAAATAGGTTGTTCACGTGCAAAAAAAGTAATAATACGGATTGCGTGTTTACTTAGAAAAAAATGCATATTCGTCTTGAACGTAAATCAACTTGGATTAACAGAGAGGGAAAAAATGCGACTTATACTGGCATTTTCAGACAAAGCCTATAATGGCTGGACGGACGGTTTATCCTCGTACGTTTTCCTGCGACGAACACCTCACATGCGCAGGACCCGTGCCGCGGTATCTGTATATCTAGTATATACACTTTCTCAACGTAATATCATTATAAAGTGGTAAAGGGAACATAGGCTAATAATAATGGGCTATAACATTAGGCCATTATAGTTGGTATTATAATAGGTTACAAAGAGTAGAAAAAAAATGGTATGAGTTGTCGGGCTGTGGTATTGAGCTGCAGCACTCGATGCATGCACGGTCCGCTGAACATCTCAAAACCTTTTGTTTGGCTTCGTTTCCCGTGAAAGTCCTTACTTTCGATTCGTCACGATCCACCATTTTTTATTTTATTTTTCATTTTTTTACTGCCAGATTTCATCTCTTATAAATCTTTTTCTTATTTTAACATTATTTTTTTCCCTCTCTTATTATTATTATTATTATTATTATTACTTACTACTGTTTGATTATTTCACCACCACCGGTGGCAGAAACGCATATTATAAGCACACGTCATATACAAATTTACAGTCGATAATAACTGCAGATGTTTACACATACATTGATATAGTACCTATATGTAAATCACATAATGTACAACATTTAAAAAACATAAAATATAAATCAACGCACATCACGGCTTACGAAATACTTACCTATAACATGATTAAATAAATATTTAATATATCAGGTATATATATATATTTATAATATGTACATTATTGATATTCGAATAACCGCGGAGGAAACTTACCTAATCGGAGCAAATATATTAAAACGATGAACGACGAATTACTGTAATTTTCGAAAACATTTTATCGAGTAGTCTCGACGAAACTGCATTAGATAATGTTTACTATTAAGCGTATGACTCGTTAGGACTGTGTCGACTTTAACGATATTTGAAATGGAACTCGCAAGGAAAATGGACATTGAATTAGAAATATAAATATAAATTCAGACCGCGACTTGCCAATATCGAGAAAAAAATATAATTCTTATATTATCGATGATTATTTTCCACATTCCGTTTTCGTGCGTATTAAAACAACCAACATCCGAAAGGTCACGCATTAATCGTTTAATATCATTATTGTTATTATTATTTTAATAAAAATATAGATCCTCGTGTGTATGCTCGTGTGGGAATTATAACATATTATATTATAATAATAATAATAATAATAATAATAAATAAGAACGTTTTATAATAATACACACACTATTATTAACATCGCACGCCAGGTCGGTGTGAGGGAGTTGAGGGGGGTCCGCGTGTAGAGGAAAAACGTCAATCCGTTTTCGGTGTGCGACGACGATAGAAGCGGCGGGGAGTGGTGGTGGGAGCAACGAGCTACCATTGGTCGACGGACTGCCGACGGTGGGTGAACGATCCACGCCCCACGGGTACGGGCCGCACGCCCTGAGTGAGTGTGCCGGCTCACGGGTTCCAGTCTTGTTCGGGACACCGATGCGGCGGCGTTGCGTTGTGCGGTTTACCTGGTCGCGTCGATACGACAACTTAATATATATTATATTAATATTATCGCCGCCGTTTGGAATTTACGTTTTCCACACGATCTCCGATAAATCTGTCGTATTTTTTTTTTTGATCGTGAAACGTACACAAAACATTAATAGAAAAGTTTCCGTGATAATTTTACGTCAATCGCAAGTATTTTACAACGGCGATCAATCGATTGATCGTCTTGCTCGGCAAGTGCTGCGTGCCGTCAATCTCACCTACATAAATAATATTCACTTCGTGTCGTTTTTTGTATAATAAGTGTGTTGCGATTTCCAAAATTAATAACTCATTTTATAGACGTATATTATAATAATTGCATAATATCGTCGTCGCCGTTGGTTTTTCTCTTCTCTCGACCGTTTAGTATAATCGTTGTTATAATTATTTATCGCAAGAGTAAAGTACAACATTATATGCGCACGACTGTTCGCGAGTTTCGTTTTTCGATGTTCAGCCGCTTCACAAAAGTTTCGCGCTGTACGGTTAAGGAAAGATGACAGTTACCAACTTCGGCATGATGAGGCCCTGTTTTACCGGATACCCATTTCAAGGTAAGTACCTATTCGTATTATATACGTTTGACACTTAGTATAAACAAAAAGGCCAATAGTATTTTTTTGCGTGTTATAATGCGCACGCTTTGGAATCGTATACATATATTATAGTAAAATAATATCATATTATGATATAATTCGAGCCGTAAAATGTAGAACCCGCGAAATCTCGCAATAATTAGTTCTCGCTGCTAAAAACCGGTTATTCGCGGTTATTTTAGCGTAAATAATAATACATTGTCCGATTCAAAACCAAAAGGTACCTAATTGGATAACAGGCGAAAATTCGTTCAAGTATGATTAATTTTCTATTGTAATAGTAGCCAGTACCAACCTTCTAACTATATCTATCGATTTCACATCGTATTTCTCTTCTCTTCCAGATAAACAAAAATATTATTTTTGACATAACGAATTAAATCTAACGAATTTGTTTTCACGAGAAGTCATATTTAAACGATCCATTTAACCGACTGTACTCTATGTGACAGTGGAGGTAATATTATAATCGTGACTTTTTATTTTTATTTGTTAGTACATTTAAAAACCGCGTAGTCTTACGTATATATCGAAAACCTCTGCACACTTGTGTTATTTTTTTCGTTTTAAATGAAGTCTCAACAATATATATATATTTGTATATAATTGTTATTATATGTCTTTATCACACAATATTTCATTTAAGCACAAGCTTTGTGCTTAAAATTAAAAGATAAGTTTAAAATTATTTGATATCCTAAATTAAACTATAATGTGTATAAATTACATTTTCCAATGAATAATAAAAAAAACGACCGTGAATATTTATATCAAACTTGTGACGTGTATGTTCGCAGGCCAGGGCCGGGTGAACCAATTAGGTGGTGTGTTCATCAACGGTCGGCCGTTGCCTAACCACATAAGGTTAAAGATTGTCGAAATGGCCGCGGCCGGCGTGCGGCCATGCGTAATATCCAGGCAGTTGCGCGTGTCGCACGGATGCGTGTCAAAGATACTGAATCGATATCAAGAGACAGGCAGCATCAGGCCCGGCGTGATCGGTGGCAGCAAGCCCAGAGTAGCTACGCCGGACGTGGAACGTCGCATCGAGGAGTACAAGACGGAAAATCCGGGAATTTTCAGCTGGGAAATACGTGACAGGTAAAATTAATTTACAATTACACATCATAACCATAACGTTTGTCATAAATCGCTGTTTATAATATCACAAATTTCAATATATATATATATTATATACCTACTATAAATATAAAATAGGTATCTTTACCTTTAAATACTAGATAATCTAATCAGAATTTAACATATGCAGGAATGCAGGATATATATAATATATACGTATATAGATAAATATAATAAATAATTTGTGTATAGTTAACGTTTATAATGTTTATATCCACCATAAATACTTTGGATTGGTAAAAAATATTGATTTATCATGGTAACGATGTATACCTTCCAATGGTGGTGTCGCGCATATTTTAAATATGCTAGTAGGTACAATATATAATAGGTATTATAAATTAATTTTATTATGCGTCTTAATTTTGTTCCAGCACTAAGATATATCATAAAACCCATTAACTTGATCGAATTAAACGTCTTTACTCAAAAGCCACATATAATCATGTACCTATACACCTATACTACCTATATATTATGAATTTTATTCATATTACTATTAATTTGAATATGAAGATTGTACGCTACTACGCTAAATTATATATTATAGATCTAAGACCTAATTTTTCTACACTTTGTAATACATTATTGAGTATAAAATGAATTTCTTAGCATCCGTTCGAAATAATTAATAATCTTCTCCTCCTCACATTAGTATTTTAATCCATAGAGTTATTATAGTCAACTTTTAAAGTGAATTTGAGACACTACCTATTGGTCTTTCTACAACATGTATTATATGGCCGTGAATAACTTATATATAACGTAAACTAACTCCCATAACCGAAGATATAGCACAATAATTTCGTTTTTCGGTGTTAAGTTTCCATTATTTCCTATATTTAGAGAAACCTGTAATTAATTATTATCATTACCGTATCATATTACATTTAGTCTACAAACTTTAGAAATCAACCTTTAATAATAATATTGCAATAAGGTCCATAAAACGAATACTATGAATAAATTAAATAAATTAATGTACTTTCAAACGAGTAACGGTATATACTATGTGAGGCCAACGGCAATGTATTTTTAGCACCTTTTATTTTAATATGCCTATATACTTATTTAGATATTTGATAAATTATAACTATGATAAATTAATTTATATTAATATATAGGTAAACATATAAATATAACATACAAAACCATATTACACGTGTCCACTAAACCTCCAACACGTTTTAATTTTTTTTTATAACTTATATAACGGTACCACACACATTTTTTAATATTAAAATAATACATAATGTATAATTTATATATAACCATATAATGACAACATAATATAATGTTACAGATACAATTTAACATTGTTATGAATCGGCAACTAAAATGTTAATAGCATTCCCTAGTATCTGCAGGGTAATAGCCGGTCCCTCGAACACGTAATTCTCCAATAAATAAATAATCTCCAATCTTCATTATGTGTTTTAAGTTTAATTTGTGTTATTAAGTTTTTAATTGATTTCTTTGCTGTGTTTCAAATTGAAAGCTCTAAGAATGATCCCGTTTTTGTTTCAGAAATGACAATGAGCCCGCCCAATATCACGATAATAAAAGGTTAGTGTTAACGTTTTTCATTAAATTTCAAACGGAACTCTTTTTCTTAGGATTTATAATAATAAAACTATAAACTATATACATACGGTTTTGCTTTATTAGTTTTAAAATGTGTAGTTTATATTCAAAAAGGGACGCGTGTTCGCTGTGGTTTTTTTCCCAATAACACATAAAATCCACATACTATGTACTTAATACAGTCATCAGTTGTCAAAGGGATTTTTTCCTTTCTCAGGTCGAGACTTTTTACCCTTATTGCACCCTTTAAATGTCTACTTTCAACTCACTGAAGGCCCGATATTTAAATTTATTGATTCTAAACTGGCTTGCTTGTATATTTTATTATATATAAATTTGCTGCAGCTATACAGAAATAATACGTATACTGTATATATTTGGAACGTGTGGAGCCATAAATAACGGTTTTAGAGTATGACCTTTGGGTTTCTTTTTTTTGTCACTATTCATCTTCGATTTTTTCCCTCCGGTTCATTGTTAGGTAGTCCATACTGTTCAGCGTACTGCTTGACCATTTCACGCGTGTTAAGACACCGTACAACAATAAAATGCCGTAGACAAATAAATGGTTTCTTAAAGTAGGCTGAAATTTATTTCTATACTTGTCAACTACTTAAACATAAAATCCGACTGTTCGTTGGGTGCGTGCAATATATTATATACGAGTGCGTGTTTTTGACAATGTCAAAACCCCGATAAGTACGTTTATATAAAAAAAAAAAATTACGTAACTATTACTACATAATATAATAATTGTATGCCTACATTTTTTTTTTCTTTGCAGTAGTTCTCACTATCGATATTTTGTGGAATAAATTGATAATCCCTTCCTGTAACATTATATCTTTCCAAATACGGTGCAAAATTATTTTCATGACATAACGTATCAAATGCCCATTTTATATCTATTGTTTTCCTCTTTTATCAGTTGTGCAATCCAATTGTTTTCGGTGATTATGCAATTATTCAGCATTATTATCATAATGAAACAATAAATTGTGACACGTCGACTATCGCCTCTATTCCCCGGCAGACATCGTTATTTTATATTTGTATTACGATACAACCGAGTATACGTCTTATATTTATTATTTTTATCGTTTTCTTTCAAAAACAGTTTTCTACAAGTGGATGTTACCGTTTTATTATTATTATTATTTTTTTTTTTTTTGTTACATTAAAGTCCTTCTTTCTGTTATTTTTTTTTTTACATATATATTTTACAAAGATAAAAACATATGTACAGTTCTTGTAAATCAGTAGGAGGGCCTGTATATTCGATTTCATTCAAAACCTTTGTTAATGCACGTATACATAGAATCAGGGCGTTTTATCGTATTTTCTTTAATAACTGTTACTTATTACTTGTTAGTATATGATATATTATATTAGGTAACAATACGGTGAACGTTCTATATTTTTATTTACCCATCGACACTTCAAAAAAAATTAAGTACGTGGATGTAAATTTTATATTGAAGATAAACGAACATCCTTTATTATTTATGTACGTTACGATTTATGTGAACATGATTTCACCCAAGACTATAAACGCGTGCCTTTTTACTGCTTGCAATAATAACACGTGATATCAATAGAATTTTTATTGTATTTGTTTATTTAGATTGATTAGAGAAGGATTATGCGATCGTGGAAGCGCTCCGTCTATTAGTGCAATATCAAGACTTTTAAGGGGTCACGATGGTGATGACACGGGTTCAGAGAAAAAAGTTAGCGACGGTAAGTTTTCTTTTTTAATTTATAATACACATCTTTAATCATAGCGGAATTGTTATTTAAAATGAACATCTTTTAACTATTGCGAAAGATATTTGCGTTCATAGAAAATTAGTGTACGTAATAAACTAATGTACGTATGGTATACGGGTATATCTAAAGAATAATTTGTTTAACGCTTACACTCGAGCGTATATTGTAATTGTACTACTCTTGAATCACAAGTTGTTTGTATAGGGTATTTAATAACAAAATAAAAGTTTGATACTTAATTTATTCTTAGTGTATATAGTTTTTCAACTTGATACTTTTTTCTAACGTTAATGTTGTGACCGTGACAACATATTTGCGAAATCGATTTTTTTTTTTTTTAGTTCTCCTCTAATGAAGCGATAATAAAACAGTTTTTATTGTGTTTGGCATTCGTTCAAACGTGTATGACTTTGATGGAATGGAAATACGTGGCACATATACTCTATTACTACAGCAGTGTTTCGCCGTTAAACATTTATTGTAATATTCCAATATGTGAGAGGGATATTTAAATTGTTGTAGTAAAAAATTTAAGTGACCGCGTCGGCCATAACCTCGCAACAATTGCATTTGAATAGTGTTCAAAAGATAAGCCACACAAGTTGAATTCGTGATTGATATATATATATATACGTATAGTAATAAAATGGTTCCCTTTGAAATAAATTCAATCTTTAAATCGAATATTTATATAAATTATAATCTTCCGATTATCTAACAAATTTGTCTAAAAACACTAGAAATGAACTCGCTTGACTTTTATTATGGCTATTTATCGTAATTAGATCAATTGAAATCTTATAATCACTGAATATGTAAAAAATTATATTTCAAGTATTTGTTGTTTGAAACCCAATATATTAAATCAAACATTATCATCCCGCGAATATAAATTATATTTGTGTACCACATTAATGTAGCCTGGATCAGTGGTGTGTTTAGTCTATATATAATATATATAGGTTACTAGTGGTGTATTTGAGTAATGCCCATCTGCACATACATATTATATTATACCAACTCTGTCTTGGAGAAATAGAAAAAATATTTTAAAAGTCATTTAGATACAAATACTTTAGAATTTAGTAGTAGCTGTAGGTACTGTTTGAAGATCTAAACTGCCTGCACAAAATATCAATAATATTATATTTAGTTGCCGATTGTATTGAAACATTTTACAGATCTATTGTTTGTTTGCATAATTTGTCGAATTCCGGAAAAAATTAAATCCAGTTTTGTATATTATACCGCTATAATAGTAATAGCACATAATAAGATGAAAAAACAACGTGTGTGTTTAGGAATATATAATTATAATTAAGGTTGATCGTTAATTAACGAGTCAAAAATTAAAAAATTTATCCAAATTAATGCTGCGGTAATAAAATGTCTGCAAATTTGAACTTTGAATTAAATTTGGGCTGTTAATATTAGTTATCAGTTCATCACACAATGTGGCAGTGTTCTCAAAACAGGCATTCGATTAACTATAGTCTCTCAAGTACATTTGCGAGTGGGAGTAGGTACAAACTGGTGTCCACGGCTACATAATGTACAATAAAACATAATGATGTGTATACTTGACAATTCGGTCAATTTTATTTGATGCATTGTCCAACAAGTCATGGACCACAACTAAAATGGAACTCGACGGCCGCGGTGGCTCCATGTAGGCACATTCGCTGCAGGTCGTATACACGCCCGACGGTCGGTCGGTTTAACGCCGCAAACAAAAATTGTAAATGTTATAATAAATACAACAATCATACAATATCATCGCCGCCGTCATCGCATACAGTCATTATGAAAAACCGATGTTCTCGTACCGCAAACGATATTAATACGCCACTCGATACTCAATATAACAATAATAATAATAACACATATATATATTATATACAACCTACCCGTCGCGCGCGTCGTTATTGTTATTTTAAAACCATTACCCTGTTTGGTGTTTTGGACCGCCGCGCCGCCGCCGCGTCAGGTCCTCAAGCGCCTTCGTGTGTCTTCTCATGCCGCCGTCAAAAACCCGCGGTGCAGATTTTTTCACTCGCTAAATTATGAAAAATGATTTTTAGTTTCCCTCTGTGCCCACTCCGACGACGTTTCGACCACCACCACCACCACACACACGACGCGGGTCCCTCGATCGGTGCGCCACCTTTTTCTCTTTCCCACACGCACTCTCATTACGCGAGAAAACAATAAAAGCAACAAAAAAAACCAAGTGATCGCCTGCAAAATGTGTTCGTCGCCGCCGCCGCCGCCGCCGCCGCCTCCACCGCCGGTCGGTCTCTTTGTGTAACCTAATCGTTGCGGTCTGCCGAAATCGCATAGGTATAGAAACATACGTATACGAGAATACGTGATTCAGTCACCCGACACGTTCGAATCCTAAACCATTTGCGCGTATGTCACTCGGTGTGCGTGTAATGTGTGTGTGTTTTCGTCTCGCCACACGTTTAGTGAGATAATACTAATTAATATTATTTTATGTACCGATGCGTAAAAAGCATGTTATGCTAGTTTGCAATATGACAAATACGTCGTGTTATTATTGTAATACACTGCAAATTGTAGTAGGTGTACACCTTTTTACAACTCAATAGTCTGCAGAATAGAACGAGACGAATAAATTTAATTGAAACATAGCCCACCGTGCAAAATATTGTTCCTGTAATATAAAAAAAACGTTCCATAGAAACATTGAAACGTTTCTATGGAACTTACCTAGGAGTTCCAAAAACATACCAGAAACGTCTTATGCCGTGTTTTTTGTAACTAGATGTTATACATTATTGAACTATAAAATAGGAATGTTCCCTAAATATTTTGTTGAAACATTCTGATAACATTCCAAAAAACTATTCCACAGATAATTGTTTACAATTTTAAATGCTATTCCAGTAATGTATTTTAACTCCTAGGAGTTAAATAATCATATAACACCACCGTAATATATGACGTCTCCCGCCCCCGAACATTTATTTCTGACTGTATTATTCGTATTTCGTATACATTATTATTTAGACATACATTTTATTGAATATCTATCACAAAAATCGATAAATTACTTTTCGAAAGTATCATTGGTCTTATAATATAATATACGTATATAATTGGTAATATATAATCTTACTAAAGCATATTATTTACAATCAAACGTAAAATCGTAAAATCGACACAAATATATTTTTCTTCAAACCAAAATCTAAAATTGAAGTAGAATTTTATTGAGTTTTAGGTTCAAGTCAAAGTAGTTGAAATCGGACATCGAACAAGTAGGGAAAAAAATCGTGTGTTCTAGAGACGAGTAGAAATGTTCAGAGAAGTCTATCTACTTATCTCGAGAAATCGGTATTTCTGCGAAATATGTGTTAAACTTCAATTGTGCGCGCACACACACACACATACACACTCATGCGTTTCCCAATAATTTTCTTCATCGTTTAGAGTGTATTCGGGTTTCAGGGAGTGTAGTGAACTCTTTCTGCCGACAAATTCTCAATAAACGATCAATGTTCGACGGTGTCAGCGTGCCGTCGTGGTTTACAATGAACCGTCATTATATTACAATACTATTGAATAGATAGAATAGATCGCGAGTTAAAATATTATTTTTGATAGATTTTTAATAAAATGTTTTCTTGCTTTTGAAAAAAAAACCTAAACCGAAACTAGTATTATTCATAATAGTGAAATGAAATGTGGTCGCCACCTATAGTGTTTTTACTACTGCGTTTGTGAACGGTAATAAAATATTATAGTTACTTCAATAAACCAATTACTTTACGACCGTATCTAATTCATTTAAATACATTAATTATAATAGATACCTATCATAATATAGATTTACGATAATATGAAACTTCTGTACGAACGTCATTTTAGCACAATTTTATAACTTGTGAAAAATACTAATGTATTGTTCTTGAAATATGAAATATTTAATAGTTTATTGATACTCAATGGTATATTTAAAAATCAACAAATCTATCATTTATTAGTAAAACGTTTACACTCAAAATACAATTAATGTCAAAAAACATAAAACAAAACAAATTATTCCGTATAATATGTATTTAGCATTTTAATTGTTCATAAAACTAATTCAAGTGCCTTATAATCTTGAGTACAATAGAATTGTTTTTGACTTCAATCTCAAGAAACGTATAATAATCTTCATGAAACGCATACATATAATATAAAATGTATATTATGTTTCAAAAAGAAATTTCGAAATTTTAATTTCACATAGTTGGAATTTAATACTCGTGATATCGATAAGCGATCAGTTTGATCCGTATAATAAAAATAATAATTTATTGAACTTTATGTACGATTAGTAGTAGTATAATGCACTTATTATATTAAAGTACAATTCAAAAATACAAATGTATGGTTAATCAGTTATTCACCCCTGCCTTTAAGTAATTGCCTTGATTTATAAAGTGATTTCCAATAATTTATTATGTGATTTATATGTGCTTCATCTAGGCAAGACTTCGGACGGTTCGGACTGTGACTCGGAACCGGGTATACCGCTAAAGCGAAAACAGCGCCGAAGCAGGACCACATTCACGGCGTTGCAGTTAGACGAACTGGAAAAGGCATTCGAACGCACCCAATATCCAGACATTTACACCAGAGAAGAGTTGGCCCAGCGTACTAAACTGACCGAGGCCAGAATACAGGTGAGAGATAAAGGAGAGTGTTTATTTTTTCATCGTTCGGCATATCGCTGCAGTATCTATATGATGGTTAATATTTTCGTTGTTGAATACATTTTCTGTTTATTAATTCCTTATAATTAATCACAATTTTACAGTAAAAAGAAAAAGAAACAGAAAACACATTCAAATTTTTAATAGTAATTTTTACGCTATAAAAGAAAAATATAAATGTAAAAATTCGTAAATAGTTTCGAAGATACTTCAGATTCGAAAATATAAAAAAAGTTTTTATCCCTTTTGGTTAATATTGTTACAGTAGTAATGCTTACTGGTACAAAGATAAAATTACATACAATCTGAATGAAACACGTAAATGCGCGTATGACGTGCAGTTTATGGGTGTCCACTCGGTTTTTTTTTATTCTGCACACCGCTTCGTTAATATTTTTTATGTTTCTTTTCCTTTAACAGCACACCGCGACAATAATGTGTGCGCATAATAATACGTAGTGTTATCGAGTATTTTAGTATGGAAACCACTTATATTGGGATCGAATTTGTTTTAAATACTTTTAATAGTTTTAACTGTTGTTCGGACATCATGTGTGTATCCTTGCAATACTTAAACATTTTTATTTACATTTTTACTTTCATATATTGCCAATACTACACATAGATATATGCACTTATATTGTTGTTATTTAAATACATATTGTGTCGACCACATGACCGCGACCATTATTTATCTACATATTTATATATTGTATGATTTTCCCATGCGTTTCAGGTATGGTTTAGTAACCGACGTGCCAGGCTGAGGAAGCAAATGTCTAGCAACACCGGAAGTTCGACGCCCGGTTCCGGCGGTTACGGCATGGGATTGGCCCTCGGGTACTCGCCGTCCGCGCAGCAGCAAAACCAACAGCAGCAGCAACAGCCGTCGGGCCCTAATTCGTCTTCCACGCCCGCGTACATAATGTCGCCACAACAGTTGCACGAGTCGTATAATACCTCGGACGGATATAAAGGTATTGACAATATTTGTAATAAATTTCAAATTATTTAATGATTGTTTATGAAGGAGATTTTATTTTCTATACTAAGGAGATTTTCCAATTTCATAAAACGATTAGACCATTAAAATATTTCAGAAGACAATGTTTCACTTATAGTTTTTTAAATATTTTCGAAAAGACAAGGACACATTGGTGTAAAAAATATGCGAACAATACAGTTCGATTTTTTAATTTAAAAATATTTATTCTCTCTTCTCCCCAACCGAAGATTCGACCATTCACTTGATTCTTATTTTTTCCATATAGAAGCCGACGATCATCATCATCAACAGCAACAGCAACAGCAACAGCAACAACAGCAACAACAACAGCAACAGCAAATGTTGATAAAAGAAGAACAACAGCAAAACAGCATGATGTACGGTGGTTTGGGGGCCACGTCGTTAATCGACCACGATAACAGGCCACACAGTAACATAAGCACCGAAGCAGCCACAGCCACGTCGTACATCGGCATTGCAGCCGGTTCGTATCCTACCACACCACTGTACACGTCCACGTCGTCACTGCTCACGTCCCAAGTAAGTTCTGTAATAAAAACATAACAAAAAAATAAACCCGGGCGAAAAAACCAGACATAATATATTATATTATATTACATTTCATTGCCCGAACGACACGTGGTCATGTAATTTTTCTACATTTCGGCTCGCATGGAGGGGAATGCTCTCTGGACCAAAAGTTCACATACATCAAGTATAAGTATGATCACTTAATAGGTACCCAGGTTTTCCTTAAATAAATTATGTTACAGTTGTTGAGCAACAGGCTCTTTAAATTTAATAAGCCATAATTAAATTTTAATGTAGGTATAGCTTTATCGTTTTTAAAAAAAAATTAAAAATTAACCCTCGAATTTTCATGTCTATATTTGTATTAAATTTGGAAATTATTACATTTCTTACTGCTGTCTTTTATCATATTATTTTCAAACAGTAATCTTTATTGCTGTTAGTTTTTCTCGCAACGGAACGATTCAAAATATTTAAAAGTATTCGTATGTTTTAACAAGGTATATATATAATTATTATATGTCTGTGTCGTGTGAATTCCTATACGTCTACGCTACTCGCATATTATAATAATTTAGCACCCTTAAATGTTCATTCATTATGTGCCTATACTAGCAACCCTTCTATTTCTACTTTATATTCGACATGTACAATCGTTTTTCATTGGTATTTCGGGCAAAAGCCGTCGCCGCCACCACGTCATTATTTCGCGTTTGTACCTACATCAATTGCGATGATCGTGATGTAACGCGCACGTGGTAACAATAATGATCTCCTCCTGAAAAAGGTTTGTCGTCGCATGTCTATACAGACACAATTGTATGTACGTGAGTAAAAGGATGCAGTCATAAAAAGGGTGTCCTGTGTGCTGCTGCAGCGACACCGTTTACCGGCGGGTCGTAGGGTTATTTATAACCGAAATAATGGAGTATATATAACATATTGTTATGTATTGTCGTGTGACGGACGCTCGTCGTCCGTAAGATCCGGTCTAGTCGTCACGCGTGATGATAATACATTATACGCACACGCGTATGCTAACTGGACGGCTGCAAGTGTTGTTAAAATTTCATTTAATTTCTCCTTATTGGTTAGATATTTTTATTGGATACAATGGCAAAATATAAGTTCTCGTACTTATGTACTCAACTTTCGATGACAAAACGTTTGATTGGTTAGTCTAGTAGTCTAGTCATAAAAAACCTATCTGATTTCAATAGTTGGACTCGTTTAATATAGGTATAATCAAACAAATAAAATTAAACAGTATCTATTTAAAAAAAAACATATACACATAATACATCGAGAAATTGATACATACTTCTACTTGAAAATATTAATAAAAACTTCGAAAAATTGTAAACAATTTTACATCCATCTATTATACAAACTTCACGGGTTCTTTCTTTGTCATCTCTCTTCTCCATTCACAGCATAGATACTTATGAAAATACTTTTAAAAATGTATTATCGTAAAAATTAAAACATAGTTATTAGTTATTACTTATTAGTTATTACTTATTATTACATTTCGTAGAACTAATTTTATTTTTGATCATTTTCAGATGGGGCAGTTGAACGGTAGTGGTCAACTCTCACAGTTGCACATCGGACCTGGAGGAGCCAGTGGTGGCGGCCATCAAGCCGCTTCGCCGAGCTTACTATCGGCCACGTCACAAACGTATCAAATCGGTTCGGCGGCACCCAACGCTGCTCCCACAATGATCGCACACCATCAGTTATCACCGGTGTCGGCCAACATCACTCTTATGGGTCAATCGAATGGTAAGCAATACTGAATACACTATGTCACGACTGCTTGACACTCTATATAAAAGATCCTACAATACGAGTATAGATAAAATTTAAAAACAATAATATTAACTTTAAAAATAAGAACAATGCTATAAAAATATCGATCTTTGTATGTTATAAATTTGTCGCACAAAAGCTCAGTGTATTCGAACTGTTGATGTTTTTTTTTAATAAAATAAATATTATACAGTTTTCATCGACTGTAAGATATTTCCAGTCGTTCATTTATGAACATTAAAAAAAAAAACATTGCGTGACAAAAACAAGTGTAATGTAACAATTAATTACGACATTATAGATACTATAGATTGTTAAAGATGAGAATTTTTCATTTATTACTTGATAAATACTTTAAGTATGCGTATTATAATGATAATATATACAAAACTCAATTTTGTTAATATACGAGTACTCGTAATACGTAATATAACAATTATACCAATACGAATTCAAGAAAAAAAGTTATTAAAAATCGTTTCATACAATTTAAAATCTTAATAAAATCGTGGGACTTGTGCTAAATTAAAAGTTAACGTTCGATAGCTATAGATTACTGTACATTTTTATGCCTAAAATAACATAACAATTATCTAATGTCGATTTTCGCTGTTTTTTTTTTTTTTTTGACAGGCGCGAACGGTGGTGACAGCTTGATCACCGTCTCGTCTTCCGAATTGGTGTCCATGCAAAGTCCATCCAGCTGGTCCGCGCTGGCCAACCATCACCACGGTGGCAGCGGCGGTGGTGGACACCATCAGATGCCACCCATGAACCCGTCAAGGATCAGCCCTCAACCTACTCTCATACCGACCGCCTGTATGAGTGGCCAAATGAGCCCTACATCAGCCGCTTACTATCAGCCTCGGCAAACGCACCCTCCTTTCTACACGTGGTACTAACCTAAAACGATCTTTTTCCTTTTCGAAGCGTCGTCGAGTCTTTTCACGCCGCCTCTACCCTTCAACTTCTACCGCTGTTGTAACAGCACAGGGTAACCCACAGTAGACGCGTCTTATATAAATTTCCTACACACACGTATATACATATATATCTCAGGGTTAGTCAAACGAACGAGTCAGTTTTTTTAAGTTTTAAAAAAAGTACAAACCGAAGAAAAATAAAGCGAGTTTCTCGTTTGACTTTTACTTTTTGAGGAAACACATTGAAAATATTACTTTTAGATCTAACATTTTGTTATTTCAAAAATCGTGTAAACGATAAAATTACTTTGACATATTTTGTTGTACGTATACTAGTATATTTGTTTGCGTATTTCAGGGCTATGACAGGATAGTCATATAACCTTAATTAAAATACTAGTGCGAGGCCGTTTCTATTATTATATTAAATTAGGACATTGATATGGAGATTTAAATTTGTGAGTTTCGGACTCAAAACAGGATATTTTCTCGTACTTATTGTTTTAAATTGTCCGTCATTCGTTTACCTAACCGTTTTTATTTGTTTCCAAATTTTATATTTAAAAAAAAAAAAAAAACATTTACTAACACAAAACAAATGGTGATAAAATCTAACGATCAGGTTGTGTTTTACATTTATATAGAAGACGGTCGAAGTCGGTTTTCGAAAATTCATTATTCCACTGACGCCACTGACCGCTGGCCTCGGGTGCAAAACCGAACGAAAAACTGTACCGTTACCCAAAATGTAGGTAATCGGCCACTACAGCGTATATTATACTACTATCTATATACCTACACAGCTATACATAATAATAGGCACATTCACAGAGGTTCCGATGTGCAGTGAGCGCGTGCATGTGTGTTTATAATAGTTTATATCCGACTAATGGCTTACGCGATGAATTTTTTTCACTTTTTCATACCAGCATATTGTGATCTCGCCCTCCTCACAACAGCGAAGCGTCGACAATGTCAACTAAAGAAATTCTAATATGGTCGTCCTACAGGTAGTGCAAGTATACCGGGTGACAATGTCCCAATATATAAATCTTATGATTTATATCGTGACATTAAAGAATGTTGCGATTCAAAGCAGCTCTTTATATTAGAGGCATATAGGTACCGGCTACTATTACCTGATGCACCGGTATTTTGCACAAAGACGGGGGATCTCTAAGGATATATAGAGGACGGAAAGAGGGGTGTATAATAGTTGAGTACCGTTATGAGACATGTATTGAACGTCACTGACTGCGATCACAGGATACGCGTCTATTATATTTTAAGGGATACTATGATTTTTGACTATTTTTTATATATAGATATATTGTATACGTGTGTGACAACGTGTTAAATCGAGCGTCTTTATAGGTTTATAAGATATTTTATAATATATATTATGTAAGCGTTTGTAATATTATGTTTGCGGGGTAGACGAAATGTTTTTATGTTCCTCATAATATTATGTATATTGATTTTAATTTTTGAGAAAATTTCGTCGTGACGTTTCACTACGATAGCGTGACAGAGTTTAAACTCTTATATTCCTATTTTTTTTTTTTTTTTTTTTATAAGACACATTATAAATGTATATGTACATATAATGTAAATGGATTTGAGCGAAATATTATTTTATACACACACAGATATATATATATAAATGAATATATGTAAATACCTACAGTATTTAGTAATTAAGTTGCGTAACGTTTGTCATCCTTGTCGTATTCGAATGAAAACCTTATTTTTAAAAAAAAAGGAAAAATAAGTTACACGGTGATCAGTGTTTTACTATCGCGACTGTTCTGTAAATAGGTTATCTACCTGTCCACAGAAAAATGAATTATTATTTATAATTTATAGCGTAATCGGATTATTGTATATTTGTTTAAAAATTATTTTGTTCGTTGTACATACCTAATAATTATGTGAATATCAAATAAGTAGAATCATAAAAAAAATTTTTTGTGCAACACGATGCAGATTTTAATGTATTGTTAACTTGTTGATTTTAGTTAATTTTTTTAATTTGTAATGGAGACATTACATGTCGACATACATTTAGTTACATTTTATGTCCATTAAAAAATTCACTCTTTTCTTTTACTTTTTTAGAGATAGCGGTTTTTTTCTGTACTTAATATGATAATACTGAGCTGAATAAATTGTAAATTTTAGTCATAATGATTTTATTCTTTATACGTTTTATGTCGATAATGTAGGACGTACATATTTACGGGGAGGAATGAAAGATCCTGGATATTAGTCCCAGTCCTCAGAATTGAAGAAAAAAGGAAACTGCTCACTGAATTTCTATACATGATTCCAAATACAAATTTGATAAATCTTAATTTTTAGTTTTGAAGTAATAAAATTTTAATAATCAATTACAATTTTGAATACTTAAATTCTTAGCCAAAATAAAATTGAAAATACGTTTTTTGTTATCAAGCTCAGCCAATTTATTTCGTTGGTTATAAAAAACATGAAATATCCCAATGAAATTGTCATTATGAATCAAGTTGTAATTGACATCAAGGTTGTAATGTTGCACGCTGTTTTAATGTTGGAAGTCTGAGAGAAAAAAATTACTCCTCAAAACAGGTAAACTACTCATTTTATTATGTTGAAATTACGTAATAATTATTCCATCTTAATGCCTTACTAAAAATATACAGCTAGAACTGTCACTGAATTTAATTTGCTATAAATCTGCACCCTAATTAAAAAATTGTATTTTTCTATATAAAATTGAATGATACTCAAATAAAATATAAATAATTTGCCTTTTCATCATTTCAATAACATTTATTTATTTCTTAATTTACCAAAAAATCATGAAGCATTGCCTAACTGCATAACCTTATTATTGATTGATCACATGATAAATATTTTAAATGCAATTTATATTATGAATGAAAATAAATGTTTTTATCTTGGGACTTAAAAAAACAATTATCTTTATGTAAAATAATATCTCTTAGGGTACTATTTATTTTCAAAGATTTACATTAAAATATGTACCAATTGATAATGTATTCTTTTGCATATAAAAAAATTATATGAAAAGTTTGAACTCAATTAAACATAATCAACTCATGGCAACCTAAGCTCTAAATTTCACAAATAAAACACCGTATAAGTTTCAATTGATTATAATATATGTGTGAATAAAAGTTGACAGTTTACCTTTTCTTAATACAACTCGACAAAAATTATCATGAAACATTTTTTGGATATAATTAATACTCCAATAATAGTTATTTACAATTCTGTAGTATGTATACAATACATAAGTTTATTTGCTAAAACTAAAGATCGATAAACTTTCAAAAAATGTGTTTTATATTCTTTATTTCACAACTAAAGGTTAATTCTACGAATAAATGTGGATCAATAATTTTCAAGGAATAATTAGTACTATAATAATAGTCTTATACAATTTTTCATAAATAAAAAAAATGTTAACAAATATATGCAAAACAATAAATTTTACATAATTTTATGAAACTCTGAGCTTAAATCGCCACATATTATTCATGTTTAATTGAGTTCAAATTTTACAAATCATTTTTTTAGATGTATAAGAACATATTTTCGGTCCGTTAACCACTTTTTTCTCATCATTTTATAAAAACTTTTAAATGTTCATTTAACTAAATTAATTTTAAAAAAATATAATATTAACATGCAATATTAAGAAAGCAAATTTAAATTTTTTTGAAAAATCTAGACAAGTGAATACAAATACTTTAATTTTTATCATTAATGCTTCAAAAATGACACAAATATAATATAAAGAAAAAAACTTTTTTTTATCACTGTAATCTTCATAAAATGTCATAGGCACATATCCCAGCTATGGACAGCCTTTTTTTTATAATTAAATCTTTTTTATTAAAATATTTAAAACACTAAAAGATTGCTCACGGCACCCAGTTGGAAAACCACTAGTATAATGTATGCCTTGGTACAAATGAGAATAGATAAAAATATTTTCACCATTTTATTTTTCAGATGTAATTTAAAAATTCCCAATTCTTCAAATACTTGATTGAGTGTTGACCATACACAAAAAATATTTCATGTTGAAAGTGTATCTCATGCAACTCCCCAATCACACGACTGGTTACAAAAATGTTATAATTTATTTATAGATGTCAGTATGCAAATTAATCATGACTAATGAACAAATACAAAAATCTTGATAAAAAAGACAAATATTGTATAGAAATTATTTATTAAAAAATGCACTAATAAAAGTACATAACCCTGTATGGGGTTTTAATAAAGCTCATTTTCACTTAAATAATACCATGTTTGTTGCTTATTCATACAACCAAGTGTCAACAGTTTTTGTCCACGGGACAACTTCTTTTTCAGTGAACCATAAAGCGATTTCTTTATTAGCAGACTCTACTGCATCAGATCCATGAATGATATTACTATAAAATGTTTAAGTAAAATCAATTTTACAAGAAATAATCAACTACAATTTATATATTTACCGGCCAACTTGGATGCACAAATCACCTCTGATAGTACCCGGATTTGAGTTCTTTGGGTCAGTTGCACCAAGAATAAACCGTCCAGTTTTAACAGCATCTAATCCTTCCCATACCTATATAGTTAAACATTTTTAAATTAATAAATTAAACAAATTAAATAATCATGTAGAATTTACCGTTGCGACAACTGGTCCAGATGACATGTATTTAATAAGACCCGGGAAGAATGGTTTGCTGGAAAGATCAGCATAATGATTCTTCAACAATTCTTCTGATGGCTATATACATAAAAATTATTATTTTTAACAGTGAATTTATATGACAATGAATGTGTTAAGAATAAAATGTAACACACTACTTTTAGTTAGTCTTTGCTCAAGTATATGAAACCATAAAAGGTAGGTTAATGTAATGAATATTATCACATTATAAGACTCCAACTAATGTATTTATATTTTATTTAAATATTTAAAAATTACTATCACAGCCTTTACTTTTTAAGTCAACCCAGTTACTAGTAGTTACTAGAAATAATAAAATATATTTATAATTTAAGTGGATTAATAATACTAAAATAACACATAAAAGAGGAAGTTTATAATAGTGTTCAAAATAAATAAAATTGTATAATAATTGTCTTTTAAGTCAAATTAATAAAGCTACCTATATGGTATCACTTGTATGTTGAAAAAGTTAAAGGTAATTAAAATATTAGAAAATTAATCAATAATCATAATATTGACTATTCAAAAATAGCAAAAGCATCAGATTTCAAAATAAATAATTTTAATTGAATGCCATAATGTCCATAACCTCAAAGTTCCATGCATTACAATAATAACATTTTGGTAAAAAAAGAACACAATTAAAGTTAATTTTTGTCATTCATACTAATTCAAACCAATTTTAAATAAGACAAATTATTAAAGGGCTCAAAATGTTAATTATTAAGAAATCAAATCATGTGGATAGCAGTTTAAAAAGTTAATATTAAATAATTTAGAAATATAATGCATGCAACAAAAGTATTAATAAAAACCCTTCTTCTACAAATAATGTTTATCTATCAATTTTAACCAAGATAATAAAAAAAAAAAATTCAATGACTGTTCAGAAATGAAAAATACCTATTCAGGGATACCTACATATCACAAAATCATAACATATATAAAAATAGTTGTCATACAACTGTTAGAAATATGATTTATTACTTGAAATATGCAATCAAGTTTTAAGGCACCACAAGGTAATTTAACTAAATTAAAAATAATAACAAAAGTATATTGAACAATTTGAATACGTATCGATATATCAATACATCTTTTTTAATTACTATTATATTTCACTACCAGCATATCTATAAATATTTTCAGAAATGATTATAAAAGTCTACGCTCAAGCAATTATTTTTTTAATTAATTGTTAATCAATGTTAAATAGGAATCCAATCAAATAAGTGCAACTCAAAACCATACTTGTCAAAGCGTAATGCACAGTTCCGAGACCACAACAAAGCCACATTTCAATTGAGGGATTATCTATGGTGAACGTATAAGCCGACAGCGAGTAGCACAATCATTGAATTGTACAGAAATGCAATATGTGCCGTAATATGACATCGCCCAAAGAATAGTTATAGCAGTAGTAGGTAGTGGTGTGCCAAAATCAACTCACCCAGAGGAACTTCATGGCCACCAATTTGAATCCCTTGGTCTCAAACCGCTTGATGATCTTGCCAACGAGTCCACGCTGCACACCGTCAGGCTTGATCATAATGAATGTGCGTTCTGCGTTTGGGTCGCCCATGACTAGTCTGATGAGTATTTGAAACGCAGTTAGTATCGTGCAAATGAACATGTAAAACGTGAGAGTGCGACCACCGAGATGGCCTGGCGGACGGACGAAGAGATGACCAAACAGAGGCGGGGAGAAAAAAAAAGTATAAAATTAATAACAAAAAACTGAAAATGGAAGCTGCTGGTGCGCTGCCGTTTGATATTCGGGAGACAAAAAGACAGAGCAAAAAAAAATTGTACAACAAATATAAGATATGTCAATTTTTTTTTTTTACCACTGAACAGCGGTGTCTTCGAAGAAATTATAACGAGAATTTGTAATGGATGAAGAGAAGAGACTGACCTGTGCCTTTGACTGTTAACGGATTGACGTAGTTCGGAAAGGTAGTGGCTTATCGGACCGGAGACAAAGTGCAAAATGGCTGGTGACTCGGCTTCGACGACGTACGCAACCCCGGCAGCGTTTATTTGTGAGGTTATGTTATGTTTTGTTCGTGGTCGGCGTCCGGATTACCGATAACCAGACCGTTGGTATGCTTGGTCTCATACTGTGGTTCCGTGATCTCGGACACCTAATAAATGATAAATGTTATCGTTGCGTGTAAACACCAAATAGCAATCAGTTATCACCAAAAACTAAACCAGACCACATGGGTGTTAAATTTTTTTTAAATATCATCACATCCAGATTTCTAGATATTTTTTAAATTACACACACCGGTTTTTCGACAAAACATTCAACATGAAAGGCAAACGATCTTTGGAGAAATCCGCCATCAGTGACGATAACGACGTAGTAGAAACCAAGGGCAATCTACCGGCATTCAGGGGAATCTGTTTAACGGATTCAGTTACAAAAAAAAGTAAAGTACCGTATCGGCTATGGTCAATCACTGACCACCCTTATTTTTGTAGCCACTATTTATTAACAATTTTTTTTCACTATTCAGACGTCGATAGCGTTGAAAAGAAAATCTTAGAAGCTGATGCCAAACGGCAGAATGCATTAGCTGAAAAATGGAAAACGTTACAAAACCAAAAGTGTGCTATTGCTAACGCGCTAAAGGTACCATATACTAATTATCACAAATTATATTATGTGTTTTGGTGAACAAAGTATTGTGTTTTCCTCTATTACAGTCTGATAATTTCTTAGAAGTTACCTAACTATAATCCCAAATTTTCTATTCAAACCTTTGAAAATATGTATGTATAATTAATTTGATTTAATTATCACACAAGTTTCAAATAAATTTCTAAAATCTGACAAAGCTTGATTATAATAATAAATTTAGGTTATGTATTATTAAATGAGTAGCTTAGAACAATATATTTAATACATTTATTGAGAACATTAACCAATAATCATATTTTATCCACATATATTGCATAAAAGAAAATTTGTATTAGGTATCTTATACTTGGTAACATTTTTTTTACCTGAAGTCAACTGTTAATTAAATCAAACCAATGGATGTATCAAATATTAATTAGTATTATCTATGAACATCCCCTTTTATTTAACTCTGTCCGTGTATGACCAACATTTACTTGTGCTTTACCTCAGTTATTTATACTTAATCATTATGAACAAGATTAACTTATATAAAATACTTTTTTACATCTATATATTGTTGATATATTATATATATTATAATTACATATGTTTTAAAAACCTGATTATGAGTAATTGAGAACTACTGTGGGTGAATTAGCCACTCTTAATGATATTCTTTGGGTTTGATACTCGGCTATTGTTGCTACCGCTGGTTGATTCTTCTACTACTACTACCTCTAAACCATCATGTCACTTCATTTATATAATTACGCCTTGAAACCCTTGGTAAGCATTTATTTCTGATGTTATTTGCTGTTCCATACACTCAACATGTTATTCATACCCCACTTAAGAAATAATATACGATGTCTATGGATAACAATCATTACACCTATAACTAATAATATATTATTCTAAAATCAATTTGAATTATTTTTGTCTAATCTTAATTATATTATTTTAGGGAGAATCATTAAACAAAAAAATAATATTTGATGAAGATGGTGGTCAAAAAGAACATGAAAAAAATGATTCACAACCGTTAAGAAAAAAAATATCATTATTTGATAATGATGATATCAGTGATTCTGAAAATCAAGGGAACTTAGTATCCGATTTCAAATTAAAATTACGATTTGAAGGAGAAAAAGGCAAAAAGGTGATATAATTATTTAAAAAACAGTCATCAGATGTAATAGTTAATTACTATAAAAACCATTTTAAATCTAACTGTTCAACAAAACTATTTTAGTTTAATATTTATCATTTATTTACTATTATAGTTGTTTCATATGCAAACATCTAAAGCTACAGGAGATGACCGATTTGTTATGGATAAGCGATTTTTTGATGAACAAGAGACGACTGAAAAAATGAGCGATGATGAAATTGAAAAGCAAATGAATATTTTAGAAGGTGTGGTTGGTCGATCGATTATGAAACCAAAAAAAGTAAATGAAGACCGAATGTAAGAATTATTTCTAATCTGAAATTATAATATTTTACTTTAATGAATTAACTTGGGTATAATGTATGCAGTGGCAGCTTATGGCCTGGATAGATAAATACATAAATTAAAAGAAAAAAGAAAATTGTCATGTTTTTTACAAAAAACCAATTTGTGATAGGCAGCAGTGAATGTGTTAAACTGTGCTTTTTCTTAAAAAAGAGGAAAAATAAAAAGTCATAATGTTATTATAATTATAATTCAAATTAAATTGTTGGCTATTTTTTTTAAAATTTTTAACAATAATAAAAATAATAAATATGAAAATATAACAATCTTGAAGAAAACAGCAATATTATGATTTGTGGCCGTCCGAGGTGGAAAATCTATTTTCATTCTACTTGATATTTATATGCCATATAACATGTTTTGAAACTGTTAACGTTAGCTCATAGATACAATATACATTCAATGTAGTCGAGAGGCTTCATATTTATGCACTATTTGTAAGCACTTATGGTTTTGCATTCAATTTATTTGTGTATAGTTTGTATAATTTTTATTTTCGATGATCACTATTCCAGCGTTCAAAAGGAAAATTCTTTTAATGACAACATAATTGAAGACTACCAAAAAACCTAAAAAATTATTGTGTTCATAGATACATATTACGTAGACTTAGAAATATATTTTTCAATATACAGTAGGTATAGTCTAATTTTTCTGCCTACATTTTATTGAAATCCATGCTACACCATTGCATACCATCAACAATATAATATAACGTATTTAAAAACTATAATAAACAGTATTTATATATTTCACTATTTAGTGAACTATTAAAAACCTATTTTAAAGTATTTAACGCCATATTGCATAGTATCAATATTAAATATTTTCATGTTTGTGTAATTCTAAAATTTGGAAGAGTTTATTGAAGAGATAGCTCTTCATTTAAATCTCTTATTTAAACCAATAGTATTTTATAATAACAATAATTTATTTTTAATTAAGATTCAACATGGTAAGATATGATCCAACACAAGAAGAACATCAGAAATATGTAAAAGAAAAACCTGAATTGCCTAAACAAAAACGACCAAAAAAACAAAAACAGAAAGTTGAACATACAAAAGTGGCACCTGAACCAGTTGTTAACACTGATACATATTATAAAGTTGGTGATAAACTAAAAGATGTGTTTAATTCTCAAAATCAATTTAGCTTTACCAGTTTATTTCATTCTTCTAATGAAAGTAAGTCAATATAGTATTAATATCTTATGTGGATTTTTTTTTCAATCTAGTTGAATTTTTAAGTGTAATTAATTGATTTCAACTGTAATATAATCCAATAATATTAATTTAACTTTATTAAAGTTGGTGAATTCTGATTCTATACCATTATTAATTCAAGACTAAATTACCATATTTATGACAGTAAATTCAATTTTTATTAATAGGTTTTTTTTCTTCTATTATTATTATTAACAATTTAAAGTTTTACATATAATTTTGAAATTGAAAATAAAAGTCTTTTAACTTGTCGTTGGTATCGCTATGTAACGTGCCATCATTGGTGTTGAGTGAGCGCCGCACTCACCTCATTGTTTTTTTATCATTATTTATTGTATAATAAATGTAGAACATTGAAACTAGCACTAAATTATTTATATTTAAATATTTTACAAATTATTATTTAACCATTGTTCTTAATTATAAATATTTCAAACAATAAAAATTAAAATCTACACTCGGCCTACAAATGAGGTGAGTGCCGATACCATGATACCAATGACGGGTTAAAAAAAAATCAACTTCAATGATATTTTTGTAACTTGAAATTAATGAATCTGTTTAAAGTATTCTCATAAGAATTAATTTTCATTTTTTTCATTGATAAGAAATTGCTCTTAGAAGTATTATTAGAATATTAGTTTTTTTATTATTAAAATGGATTTTTTGAATAATAATTTATTTTATTTTGCAAATAACAAATAAATAATATACGTATTTGTATAATCAATTTTAAAACTAATATAAAAATTTAACATTTGCAACTCTCTATAGCTATATTTAGTGTTTAGGTGCCTAAGACACTTAAAAAATGCTGTACCTCATTTAAGAGAAGGTCTAATCCGATTTAAAATTATTTTGTCCTATACATTTTTTATTATATTATTTCATGTAATCATACAGAACTAAATAAGGACTGGTTCTTGAGTTATCGTTGATGTATTATTTAATAGAATATGATTCAAATTGAACATGGAGCCTTGAGATACCTACTGACATACTGTTGATATAATTTCAAAATTTAACTACGTTTTTTTTTACTTTCAAATCATCAAAACCATACATATTAAAAAAGGGTCCTCATATTTAGTATGTTAATATAAAACACCATTTACTGTGACTATGACTATCAAATAATACTAATAATTCATTAATAAAAAGCCTATCTTATCAAGAAATTATACGCAAAACTAAGAAATAAATTTAATCTATTTTTTTTGCAACCAATATACATTTGAAAAATCAGTAGTTTAAAAAAAACTTGAATTAATTAATATTGTTAAAGTAATTTTAAAGTGATAAATAATATGTCTCATGCTTGTTCTTAAATACTTATGTCAAATGGAAAATGACTATTTAAAATAAATATAACAGGTATTCATACTATAAATAAATCTACTAAAATCATGAAACGTGTTTAATTTATAGTACTATAGTTAATTTATTAATATGAATATTCCAAGATCAAATTTCCAAATGAAGCATTTTAATGAAAATAGTAACTCAATATAGTTTTATTTTTACCAAATAATATTACAGCATGCTGATTTTTCGAACACTCATTGAGATATAATTTAATAAGCTATAATTTTATTTTAAATTGTATATAATTTTATTATTTTAAATGTCTAAAACTATGAATTTTAGTTTAATAAAAGCAAATTAAGGTATCTATTTTCAAACTCTATAATATATCAAAAATATAAACATTTTATTTCCCAGAAACATAGTAGTTAATATGAAATAAATAATTTCAATGTTTATACCAGCAATACAACTTACAAGTTAAATAATAAACAATATTACTCAGGTTATATAATATAGTTGAAACCCAAAGAAATTCACCTCATTATAATATTAATTTATAACTTGAAATTATTGAATAATAGGTTTTTGTGTGATTCTCTATATTCTTGTAATTTATAATTATATAATCACACTTACCTATATGTGCATAAAATAAATTGTTATAAATGTTTCAGTTGATAATGATAAAAGCCAAGATGATTATCGAGCTGAAAAAATTATCAAATCTCAAAAAAAATTTGGTCGAAATCCATTTATCGATGATTCTAGTGATTCTGAAAACGAAGAGAGCAATTTTGATAACCAAATAGAACCTTTTAAATCCGAAGTTGATGAAGTACCTTCAGGAAAAATTTTAGGATCTAGAGGTGTTTGGCGAGAAGTTTTTTTTTTCAAAATAAATGATTCAAGATTCAAAGGTACCAGTCAACACAATATTATAATATTAACTATACAGTATACATGTTTAATCGATAAAAAAAAAATGTTTTGTTTTATTATTTTAGATGGTGAAGAATTTTATGATCCTCAATTTAATAAAACCAATTACATTGGAAGTCACGATCCAAGATTTATTAAAAAAAGGGATATATTAAGAGACTTTTTGAAAAATAAAACTAAGAGACATAAGCGAGATGTAAGCAAAAAGATGTTTAGTAGAAAACTTGGTGGAACTCATAATAATCAAAAACCTATAAAGAAAAATAAAAGCAAACTTCCGAAAAGTATGAATAAGTTGAAAACTAGTGAAGTTACAAAACCTAAAACAAGCTGAAAAACTTTTGGCCATATTTGTAAATGTTTGTTAAACTGTTTTTGTAAGACAATAAAATAATATGTTGCCTATATTTTATTTTTTATATATTAATTAATTTCGTTGAAAAATGAAATTAATTTAAAAACTTTAAAAACTACTTAATATGATTTATACCACCTACAAAAAATAATATAATTTAATCTTCAATTTTCTATGTTTCTCAAAAAAATATTATAACATTGAACATTGGAATTGTAACAAAAAAACAAAATATTATTTGTTTATAGATTTATATTTTATATAAAAGATGTAAAACAAAATAAATAATGTTTGATGATTAATACTCCTATAACGAAGTATCATTAAACATATAAAATAATTTATTAAAACTATTAAATATTATATAAATAGTATAAACAAAAATAAAAATAAATATGTTTTGCCTGCAGTATTATAATAAAGAGTGCAAAAATTGTTATGACCGGTTTCGAATAAAATTCATCATCAGGTTAAAGAACATTCTTTCCATCATTCAATTTAATGTAAAAACATAATTTTTTTATTAATTATTCGATTTTTTAAACTTCTAACAATAAACTAATTTAATGTTGTTTAATGTTTATAAAAATTTATTTTGATTTTAATGCAATGTTTATCTTTGACACACCATAAAGTGTCATGATTCAATGTAAATATTTTAATTATTATCTGTATAGATTTAAGTTTTTATGTGTGAAATATAAAATTGTAATTTTCCATATCTGTCGATGTGTGTTTTTTGTTTTAAGATTTTTAACTTAATATTTGTCATTTATAAACAAAACAAAAATACCAGCTGTGATTTTGAATACTTAATACTATACTTATATTTAAAATGCCAAAAAAAATACTTGAAATTTATTTTGGTTTACACTAGAGTGTAAAATATTTTAAGTATAAATATCCCATGTTTGTTTTTAATTTATGTTTAACAAGAAACATTAATTTCAAATACTTAAAATTAATTATGTTTTTTTTTTGTTAAATATGTGTCTATGCTGCAAATGCACAAGTAAAATACAACAATTTATATACCATTGTCCATCCCTGTTGTATTGGTTTCATAATAAGTTATGCAACAATGGTCCATTTAAAAATCAATATGACTGCATATTATTAACATAATTACATAACATCTATATATTAAGGAGTTGTACTATAATAATTATGATGCTTATGCAATCTGAAAACTTTAACAAAGTTTATGGAATCTTGGAACACGAGTCTGAATAGAATGCTTGGGCACAGGTATAGTATAGAAGACTATAACTCGATCAGTATTTTCATTTCTTTTCCTATAATATTATTATATACACGTTGTACCTATATAAAAAAATTTTGAAACTCAGTAAAAATCAAATGTTAACCTTATGATTACAATAATTATGTGAGTTATAAAGAAAAAAGTACAACAAATGAAAATAATGTTTTAAATTAATATGTGGCCTAATGTTATTACACTTATAATTTAATTAGGTGTTTATAATTTTAATACTTTCATCACGAATGGAAAAATGAAAAAATTTCCAATATCATTCTAGTTTCTAGAAAGATTTTTGAAGTTCTCTATTCGTTTCGACAATCTTCTGGAAGATTCCTAAACCTAGGTTTTTCTTTCATGCATATTATATTATATTTAATATTTTTAGTTTTCTAGAATTTTAAAGAACGTTATATTCGGTCCAACTCAAGTTTCGATGTCATTGGAACTCTCACCGATCAGTTCTGCGACTCCGACAACTTAGAAAGGGACTCAAAAGTATCAGAAGTTGTAGATCAACTTCAAAAGCAAACATTATTAGAGTGGCCGTTTATTTTGTAGCTATTATGTTTATTTCCAACACAATTATTTATTAATATAATTTATTGTGGCCATAGTTATAATTTTAAGAAACCATTATTTTGTTGAAAAACGTTTATGAAAATCAAAAATGTTTCATTATTTGGTCTATTATTTAATTGAAATCGGATAGGTGCAAGGTGCTCATCGTATTTTTTAACGGAACCATTCATACGTAGGTAAGGTAACTTAATAATATTTAAACTAACATTTTTTAGTATTTCAAAAATATGTTAAACTTATACTTGGGTATTCGTGAATTCACGATTTACACGTCACTCGTTAACATCGCAGGTCTGCCCCAGCTCGCATGCATATAATATATTTAAATATATAAACCGTATACAGAGTGAGCATAAAAGTATTATACAAAACACGTGATCGTCGTCACAATAATCATATCAATGATTATATTTTCGAGACTACAAAATCGTAAAAAATGCACTACACTCGTGAGAAAAATCAACTTAGTCCAACAAACGAATAACGTAATGTAAGTATTCTACTACTAATTCTTAATGAATAATAAAAAAAATAGATATTATAATATAAAATTGGGCAAAACCGTCTATAATTGTGTCGTAAAACGTTCGCATTTTTTATTTTAAATAGTTTCGATTATAATAATATATAGTGTAAATAAACGTTGCCTACGCCCTATCGTCGTTATAGGTCGTATTTTATGTAAAAATATTCATATTTATTTCTTCTCGACTAATTAATTTCCGAAATAAAGATGATACGAAATTAGGGCGTACTCTGTACGATGAAAACCATTCGATTTAGAAAAATATGAAGTCGGCGTGCGTTTTTCAAAATTCCTCTGAAAAATGAGCGTTGTGATTTACTGCGCCGAAATCCGAGTGTAAAATAATTTTCCGCTCTCTGACTGTGGGTAATTCGAATTTTTTAAATTCAAGACGAGCTGAGTCGTCGCGATTAGAAACTTTTCAGCTCGTTTTATTTCCATTTCATTTTTATCCATAATTTAATGACTCGTCGATATTGTTGATATCAGTTTACAAACTACGACGATTCAGGCCAAAACAATAGACTTTTAACGCAACCACGTTTTTATGGCCACAGGTCGACCGTGATAAAATTAGACGCCTCGCGAGATCAATTTAACCGAGTTGCGCGACCGAGATAATAAGCTTAGCACAAAAATTCCCAGTTGAACATTTCGAATGAACGATAGCTCTTATATCTCTCCAATACATGTTTTTTTACTCTGTGGCTTAAACGTATGGAAAATAGGAATAATTGCGTTTTAAATAATTTTAAAACAAAATACGATAAATTGATCGAGTCAATAATTACTACTCGCCAATATCCAATGTATTATTTTTCATAGTTTTATCAATATATAAGTTTTAGCATAACCATATAGAACATTCGTTCAAATGATACCTAAAAAATAACTAGTGTTCAAGCGATTAACAACCACTATTTTCCAACGAAGTAAAATCTAAAAATAATGGTAATTTTTTGCATAGTGCGTAGCCATTTTTTTTCTTAAAAAACACAGATGATCA
The DNA here is from genome assembly GCA_948098885.1 of Drepanosiphum platanoidis. Lineage (NCBI taxonomy): Eukaryota > Metazoa > Arthropoda > Insecta > Hemiptera > Aphididae > Drepanosiphum > Drepanosiphum platanoidis. Next base: position 7,735,525 of record OX402539.1, read on the forward strand.
ATTAATGTAAAATGATCACAACCCGACTGTTGTTGAAATAGCAAATGAGTAAATTCGAAAATAACATATATTATCTTCAAATATTTCTAACCTTTTTTTACTAACTTATCCGATAATAAAAATTAAAAAGACCAATGACAATGCTTTTTCATCGATAATTATTTCCACTCGAAAAAGGAAAAACAAATTTATATATATATTGCCAAAATGTATTAATTTAACTTATTTAATATCAACAGTTAAAATCACACAAATACAAAAATTAAAAAATACAAGTACGAAAAGTATATCAATACTGGCAAATTTTATACGAATTTTTCTCAAGTACGCTTTCATTGTGCTTAATTAAAATGTTTCCACGGTGATTTCAATGACTAAATGTGGCATGAATACGTTATCAAAATAATATTTTAAATAATAAATACCAAAAATTAAATGTTTCTCATCGACAACAATGTACTGTAAATAGTGTATATAGATATAGTTATTTTAAATACATAATATGACAAAACTACAGTTATTTGTTTTGTTATCAAAAAATCGAAAAATTACCAACGAAAATCCACGAGCAATTGTTCCACGAATGTTCTTTAGAAAAGAGCTCAAGTTTTTATCAACGTTTGGATTTAGAACACTTTCGTTAATTTTTTGGAATAAATTATATATATAAAGTTTTAATTAGAAATAATATGTACACAGTTTTATAATTCATAAAAGTATTCCAAATTGCGAATTTAGACCGGAAAATTCGGTAATATATAATTTGTGTAACGTTATATAATGTTTGTATTAAACAATTTGAAAATCTTATCTCAAAATATTACAAGCATTAATAATTTTGTAGCTTAGTAAAAAAGGAGAATACGAATGGAGGAAAGTCATTTGGAAACGAACCGCAAAATAATAAACGCGGGAAACGAAAAATCCGGAGACATATCAGTCTCCGTTCATCAGATTATTTGCTGTTCTTGCGGTATTTATTTTTCGTGAGTGTGAGGAAAATGCAAAAATAATAATCGTCGTCGTTTCGATGCGTTCTTAACGGCGTGAGTCGCGAAAAACGGCGAAAACCTTTCGATGAAATGCTCCGCGGAAAAATTCGCGAAAATTCGCGACGAGTTCCTTTCTTTTATTTTTATTTTTTCATATATTTTCGAGGAGGGGGGGGATGCGGAAAAGCGAGCGATGAGAGAAAATGTGACCGAAAAAAAAATAATAAAACTCAAACGGGAACAAAGGACGTATCATCGCATCACTCTGTATGCACGGGGCCGATCACGTCGAATGTTCTAGAAGATTCTCGACGTTGGCCTAGCCGAGTGAAAACGCAAGTCGGTACCGCGTTAGTCAAAACGCGCGCGCGCCGGTCGACGGCCCCCCCGGCAGTCGGCGCGTTTCGCACCGTTGCGCACCGTTCGGTCGTGTCGCACCGGGCGGCCCGCTCGCTGTGCACGGCTTTACGCCGTTCGCCGTTCGCCGCGCCACGTGCTCGTCGGTTTGGCTGCACCGCGTCCCGGCGAACTTTGACCAACGTGTCACGGAACGTTCTCGAACCAGCCGGGCCAGGTGATAAATACCGGGCGCCGCAACGGATCCGCCGTCATTTTCAAGTCTGTCTCCGAGCTGCAAACCAAGCACTCGCCGTTCTACTTGCGCCTCTGTTCTTATACCTCTGCTAACTCGACGATCACACGACATTCATCAGAGTAATTGTGTGCCGTACGAAGTTCATTCTCCACACGCACACCGCTTATCACAATAACCGTAAGTACTGTGTTACTCGATTATATTTATTTATTTTTATTACTTTAAAAGTCTAAAAACTTCAACATCTGGGTCATTAGCCTGACGTGATTTTAGTTCAAATATAGAGAGGAGGATGTATTGAATTTTTGGTGGTTACAATTGGGTGTTTAAATGTTATTAATTCAAGGCTCGGAACTTTATGCACTAAAAAGTACTCAAATATGCGCATACATATGCGTTAAAAAACATCATGATATGCGGTGAAATATGCAGTAAAAATTTGGGAAATATGCAAAAATATGCAATTTATTGAATAATAAATAAATATGCAAACAATTACTGATAACGACCTAATGGTTAAACTTAATTCTTTACAAATATTTTTCAATGGATTTATTTTGTAATATATCTAATATTTTTTTGTTAACTATAAATTTGTAAGGAAAAAATATTGTTTTCGTTAAATCTATGAAATATGCATAAAAATGTTCTAAAACCTATACAATATGCAAATTCGTACCAAAAATAACGAAATATGCAAAATTATGCAACAAAAATTTTTGTATTTGGAATATACATACTATGGATCAAATTTGTATCGAACTATAGAAGTTCAATATGCACTTTCTAAACAAATATGCAAATGCCTAAAGTTCCGAGCCTTGGTTATTATAGTTTGTTAATGAGGGGAGAGTTGTAGAGAGATATGATAATAAATTTGTTTGTGTTTTTTTTCTTATTTTATTTATTTATTTCGATATCGAATTACTTTAAGGGTGGTCCCCTCTACGTATAATATAATTTGGTTGGTCCAACAGATGGCCTGACTCGATCGGGTGTTATACCTAACCTAACCTGTGCACGACCACCGCCCGACTTGATGGAATTTTATTTCCTCTGGTGTTTGCACGACTTCTTTTTAGTTGGGCGGTCAGATGGCTCAGCCACCCGACAATATGTCTGGTGACATCTAACCTAACGTCATCCGACGTCTGACCTGACCAAATTAACCCGACCAGATCATTTTGTGTTTAGGCTTTATCGTAATCTAGTGGGACATATGTTTGATTGAACTGTTATAAATCAAATTTTTCTACATTATTTTATAATTCATACTTAATGTTCATAAAATTTAAATAAAGTAGCGAATAACAATGATCATAGCTGACATGCACAGTCTTGGGTTCGATCTCCAGCCGCTGATGTCCCTCTCGTAACACTAAATGTGATCCTCAAAACTTAATTGTCGAGCTGTAATTGTTAAAAACAAAAAGCCTTTAGAAAAAAAAAAACAATCATAATTACTTCTAAATATTAATTATTATAATAAACAGTAATGAATTAATAACATTAATCAATGTAATGATATTAAAAGTGCCTAGTTAGGTACTAGTTTTTCTATGTTTAATTGGTAATAAATATTCATCAATGTAAGAGTTGTATTTGTATTATTTACCTACCTAATCTACTTGTCTCATTAATATATAATTTTTTTTTACTTGCAGATGCCTGAAGACGTAACCATGGCTGCTGCTGAAGATGTAGAGACATTTGCATTCCAAGCTGAAATTGCTCAGCTTATGTCTCTCATCATCAACACGTTTTATTCCAACAAAGAAATTTTTTTGAGAGAATTGGTATCCAACTCTTCTGATGCATTGGACAAAATTCGTTATGAATCATTGACTGATCCATCCAAATTGGAATCTGGCAAAGATTTACATATCAAGATTATCCCCAACCCCGAAGAAAAAACTTTGACCATTATTGACACGTATGTATACCTTATAATTTTGTATCTATTTATGTTTATTGATTTTTTTTTTTTTTTTATAGTGGTATTGGTATGACCAAAGCTGATCTAGTCAACAACTTGGGAACAATTGCAAAGTCTGGTACCAAGGCTTTCATGGAAGCTTTGCAAGCTGGTGCTGATATCTCTATGATTGGTCAATTTGGTGTTGGTTTCTATTCTGCTTATCTGGTTGCTGATAAAGTCACTGTCGTTTCTAAGCACAATGATGACGAACAGTATTTGTGGGAATCTGCTGCTGGTGGTTCGTTCACAATTCGTTCTGATCCTGGTGAACCATTGGGCCGTGGTACCAAAATAGTTCTTCAAATCAAAGAAGACCAAGCTGAGTTCCTTCAACAAGAAAAAGTTACCAGCATCATTAAGAAGCACTCTCAATTCATTGGATATCCTATCAAGTTGATTGTAGAAAATGAACGTACCAAAGAAGTAAGTGATGATGAAGCCGAAGATGAAAAGAAAGAAGGTGAGGATGAAGCTGAAGAAGACAAAAAACCTAAGATTGAAGATGTCGGTGAAGATGAAGACGAAGACAAGAAAGATGAAGACAAAGACAAGAAGAAGAAGAAGACTATTAAAGAAAAATACATGGATGAAGAAGTTCTGAACAAGACCAAACCCATCTGGACACGCAACCCTGATGATATCAGCCAAGATGAATATGGTGAATTCTATAAATCTTTGACCAACGATTGGGAAGATCATTTGGCTGTTAAGCATTTCTCAGTTGAAGGACAACTTGAATTCAGAGCATTATTATTCATTCCCAAGCGCGCGCCTTACGACATGTTTGAAAACAAGAAGAAGAAGAACAACATTAAGTTATATGTACGTCGTGTATTCATCATGGACAACTGTGAAGATCTTATGCCTGAGTACTTGAACTTCATTAAGGGTGTTGTTGACAGCGAAGATTTGCCATTGAACATTTCTCGTGAAATGCTCCAACAAAACAAAATCTTGAAGGTAATTAGAAAGAACTTGGTCAAGAAATGTTTGGAATTGTTTGAAGAATTGGCCGAAGACAAGGACAACTACAAGAAATTGTATGAACAATTCAGCAAGAACTTGAAACTTGGAATCCACGAGGACAGCCAAAACAGAAAGAAACTTTCTGACCTATTGAGATTCCATACTTCCGCCAGTGGAGATGAAGCCTGTTCCTTGAAGGATTATGTTGCACGTATGAAGCAAAACCAGACCCACATTTACTACATCACTGGTGAAAGCCGTGAACAAGTTTCCAACTCTTCATTTGTTGAACGTGTTAAGAAGCGTGGTTTTGAGGTCATCTACATGACTGAACCTATTGATGAATATGTTGTACAACAAATGAAAGAATACGACGGCAAGAACTTGGTATCTGTTACCAAGGAAGGACTAGACTTGCCTGAAACTGATGAAGAAAAGAAGAAGCGCGAAGAAGATCAAACCAGATTTGAGAAATTGTGCAAAGTTGTCAAGGATATTTTAGACAAGAAAGTTGAAAAAGTTGTCATTAGTAACAGACTTGTAGAGTCCCCATGTTGTATTGTTACATCTCAATACGGTTGGACAGCTAACATGGAACGTATTATGAAAGCCCAAGCACTCAGAGATTCATCCACCATGGGTTACATGTCTGCCAAGAAACATTTGGAAGTCAACCCTGATCATCCGATCATCGAGACTCTCAGACAGAAAGCTGAAGCTGACTCCAACGATAAGGCTGTTAGAGACTTGGTTATGCTTTTGTTCGAGACAAGCTTGTTATCATCTGGTTTTGGACTTGAAGACCCTCAAGTTCACGCTTCTAGAATTCATCGTATGATCAAATTGGGCTTGGGCATTGATGAAGACTTGCCTGTAACTGTAGAAGAGTCAAATGAAGCAGAAGCAGCTGTAACTGTAGAAGCTGAAGGTGAAGATTCATCACGCATGGAAGAAGTTGATTAATTTATTTTAAATTGAATTTATTTTGAAAGAACATTTCCTATATTTTTTATTGTTACATATTATTTGAGACTGATTTGTCCATTCTTTTTTTTTTTTTTTTTTAAATTTCAAATATGTTCCAAAACTAAATTACTACTTTCTACATAGCAAATTTGAATTTAGATCGTAAAACTTCTATATTCACCCATATTGTGTGTATGCTTCAAATGTTTTAGTTGTATAAGGTGTTTTTGAATTTGATTAATATACATGGAATAATTTTTGTATTTAAATTTTAATGTTTTTATTTACCTTACAGAAATAACTCGAGTTCAACATTGAATATATCTTTGTAGACTTGTGATTATGAAGTTAATATGTTTGATGGTAATAATTGTGTAAGTGGTTCCATAAAATATTGGTAATAATTGGTGCTATAATATGGCTGAATATTATTAATGGGTAAGTATTAAGTGTAATTTATGATTTTGTTGTATATTTTTGATACAACAACCTTTGGCTCTGTATCTAAATTTGAATTAAATCATCATAATTGAATGATTTTAAATTATTACTTTTTGGTTATCAATCATCAAAAGTTTAAATATCTTGATGGTGTGAGTTTATCAAACTAGTATTAATAATCTCTATGCTATTCAAATTTTTAAAAATATAAAAATAATGTACTTGAATTATGGAGATAATCATATCATGTTTTACTATTCATTAGAAACTATCAGCTTTTGTGGCAATGTTTGTGACCATACAATAATCATTACAATTATTTATTACAGTAGACTTGAGTATTATAACAACAAATTTTTATTAATTTTTGAATAATCTTTAAAACAATGTTGGTTAAATAACATTTTTCTCACATATTCTTCATATTATGTTATGTTTAGTTTTAATTTCAGAAAACATTAAAATCGGAAAAAAAAAATTATTTTGGCTGATATTGGTTGTATATTAAAGTTGACGCAAAGACATCTTGTAACTAATTAGTAATTACCAACAAATGTAAGTAAATACCTACATATTTTTTTAAAACTGCAGTAGTTTTACTATCTTTATAATTATCAGTTTTAATAATATAAATATTTTGTAATTCTCATTTACAATTAAATTTTGTTTTAAGTCATTAATTATAAACATAATTTATTGAATAACATGTATAATTATTTTATTTAGTGAAAAAAGAGATTATAAAACTAATGCAAAAATCAAAATAATATGACTCAAGTTCAGATTTATAAATAATTAAAGAGCATAAAATAATATACCTAGATTAAAAAAAAACCACGAGGTATACGCTTAAATTTTTATAATGTATTACAAAATTATAATATGTGCAATAATGTGCAAATGACTTTTTTTAAATTTCCTCCATACTTCTTATTTTGTTCTTATTAAATGATAAAAAATACCCTCTTTAAATCCATATTTCATGGAAAATTTGTTGATATTGAGTTACAGAATATTATAAGATAAGAAATCAACTTATAAAATTTAATAAAAAATAATTATAATTGAAGTGGTCTTTCTTTCTAAGACAATATTCAACTAAAGAAATCAAAATATTCGGATAACAATAAAGCAATACTTTAATTTATTTTTAATTAACTACTCATCAAACAATGTTCAGGTATTGGACATTAATAAATATTATCAGACAGCTGGTAACTGGAACTTCTTTTATTAGAATACAATAGAGTTGGCCTAATTATTTTCACTTGAACTTAAATTAAATAAAACTTTTAAAATAAAATTAATGTTTAAAGCTTATTTTTAAAAAAAAAACATGCTTCTCAACTATATATATTTATTATTTTAGCATTTAAAATATTTGGTTTTGTTATGAGACTGGCCAAACTCTCCAATATTAGGCTTTCAAATTATTTAGCGCTCTTATCGTTAGGCCCATACTCAAATATGTCGCAGTCATTTGGTATCACCACACAGTGGGTAATTTTAAACAACTAGAATAAGTCCAATGGAAATTGTTTAGGTTTGTGAGTAAATCTTTCCATATATCTTGTTTGCCTCATGATTACATCCCTGCTACCTTTTTGCCGAATCTATCCTCCCCGGCCAAACAGCTGAGTTGCTGGCGTCAATTTCTCAAAGGACCGTTAAAGGGCAGCGTTAATTCACCTACTCTTCTATTGTTATTATGCTTTTGAGCACCCCGACAGAATATAATCTCGGTCATCTATATTTTACATTTTTCATATCACTACTAAAATTACTTAGCCAATGAACTGCTGAGACAAATCATGTCAAATACCAATGCAGATTTATCATCCTCCATCTAGCTCAAAAGTTTTTCATATTTTTAATTATATTTATCATGATAATACTATTAATTAATATATCATGATATATTGTTTTCTGTAGTTTTTTGCATTTTGTACAATTTGTAATTTTCTTTTTAATTTTTGCACTTATAAAGGTCCATCAATATCAATAAAAGAATAAAATATATATAATAATAAATATTAAAAAGATACATTCTCACATAGGCTAAAATTTTAGTATAATGCATGACTTGTGGATTAAGCCACTTTCATAATAAATTATTAAAAATATAATAACATTTTTAAATTCTGAGTGACAGATATACATGATATCATTTATTTTATATATAAATTAATATTATAATCGATGATAATACTAGTTTTATAATATTACTAATTAATATGAAAATTTAAATATTCAAAAAGTTTGAAATATAAAACATATTAGCCAATAAAAAATTTATTGAATTACACTATAAATCTCTTTTTTTTCTTTAATACAGGGACGTAATGGGGGTGAACCCCCAACAGTGGCCCCCGTGAAGCCAAGGAAACGGGCATTGTAAGTCTTATAACAGTCTATTTAATGCCCAGTCAAATATGTATTATTTAGTCGTTATTAAATGTATTAAAAGAATATTAATTTTTTTAAACATTTTTATTTTATTTTAAATGTATACTTTGAAATGACTGGGTTTGGGCCGTGATATAACCAATTGTGTAAATACTTTAATTTAAAAATAAATAAATAATATTTAACTCCCATGACCTATATGTGAACCTAGCCTTAGTTTGAATTAAAGTAATATAACTGACTTTTTTCAAAAACTAGCAATGAGTCACCGTTAATAATACTCATTTTATCCAAAATTGTAGATCAAAATGCTACTTAATAATTTTCAGAATTAAACGATATAATTAAACATGGACACTAAGAGCTTGTCTAGATTTTTAAATTTTTTTTAAATTATAGTTTTTTTTATTTGATTCGGTGGTTATGTACAAAAATAGATCCTGCAAATTTGAAAAGATTTCAAGAGTTTTCTGCTTCTGTGAATCTGAAAAAAAAAAAAGGTAAATTAAACTACAAATAAAATTAATCGTTTTAAATTGTTTACATATATTACAAGACAGGTGATAGTAGTTCTTACTTGCATTTGAGGCAGGTGTAAAATACAGTTTGTCCTTCATCAGCTGATCTTAGTTGTACAGCAGCATAGGACATCTGGTTATGACCGCAAGAATTACATCTTCTCTCAGCAATTGGACCATCATCTGCATCATCTTTATTATATTCAGTTTTTACAACATTATCTATATCCTCAACAGAGTTTAAAATAATGTCGTAAATAGACTCAGAGTTTCCATAAACTATAACAATAAATACAATTTTCTAATTAAAATTATTAGCATCATAGGTTCATTTCATTATTTGTAAATATATTTTAGTTTGTACGATCAAATTTGGAATCATAAATGCCTAATTTGGTAATTTGTCTGGTTTTATGTTGCCAAAATAGAACAAAACTATGTTATTAAGATATCAATGTAGCATATAAGATTAATACATCAGTTTAGACCATTTTACACAAAGTTCTATAGTCTATACTTTAGACAAATTTCAGTTTTTATAAATATAAAAAGTATACAAAAGTATAAATATATAAATATAAAAAGTTAAATATAAAATTTTTTATTAAATCCGACATTTATAATATACATTGTATATTATTTGATATTTCCATCCACTCATTTGTATATGTACAGTGCCAATAAGTTGTTGTAGCATAAATCACTCTTTCATATGGTCCTGAAGTTATCTGGAAATTTTTTTTTTCATATTAAATATTTAGGTTCAATTTTACAAATTGTATATGACACATTTCTTGACAGACAACTTACTTATGTGTATATATTGATAAAAGTAGGAAATGTTCTGAATTAATAATAACATTTAAAAATAACTAATTTGAGGGTTGTTCCATTTTGTCATAATTTATTAATTTCTAATAAACAAAAAATTAACATTATTCCTAATCTAATTTTGATACATGTATTGAACAGATAAATAAAATCAAAATTCAACAAGTGTGTTCATTTCTATTATATTATATGAAAATATGCTTAAAAATAACATTTGAAATTCTAAATGAGCCATATAATTTTTATATTTATTGCATAAATAAGCAAAAGCCAGCATAAAAATGAGCATAGATATCTATTAAATCAAGGTGACATGAACATTTTTTTTTCTAGGAATATTCTATGATATTCAAAGATTTACCATAAAAATTATGCAACTACTAGAACTAATGAGATCTAATTATGATACATTCAATAAATATCTTTAATTTTAGGATATTATTAGAAGTAACCTTATCTAGAACCAAAAAAAAAATGAATTCATTATTTTCATGAATAGTATTTAATTGACAGGTTAATAGTCGATTACAAACTTTCCGGTCCAAAAACAGTTTTACACGAGTAGCACTTGACAAATTCTTCCATACTCAGTGAAGGAAGTATTGAACCACATTTAGTGCAAAACCCCGGATACGTCTTAATGTCGTTGGTTAACTCCATTAGTTTAATTGTTCTAAAACAGAAATTGACCAAATTAAAATATATTAAAAGCAATATTGTTACAGCAATGATGCACTTCATCTGATATTTTATTGAAAATCAGTATTGCTCATTTTAATACAAGTAGTACGAGTCTAATAAAATTCAATGAAACATAGTATTTAATAATTTTTAAACATATATAAAAAAATATAAAAAGTGCAGTTTCCATTCAGTAGACTCTAAATTCTATAAGTATACTTATAAACAGCAAATCTATATTATAAAATATAAATTTTATGAATATTTGAATTAAATAAGAAAAAGTGTTGGTGTTTTTTTTTAAATCTATCAACTAGAATCTAGATACATGACAGAACCATATCCATACGCAGATCTCAAACCGAACACAGTTATCTAATCGTATCTATTAACTACATTTTTAATGTCACATACGGTATTTTTACATAAATAAAATAAGATGGTTTGTTTTTTGAAAATATAAATGTTTAACGAGTGATTTAAAATAAAATTATCTCAAGAGAGAAAAAAAACAGATTGCGGTCAACCACGAATATTCTTTAAAAACTGTGTAGGAACTCGAACATATTCAGTTACAAATGACAGAAACTTTAGTTCGATATTTTTTAATATTATATTAAAATTGTAACGATGTTATTAGTTTTTATACTTTATAATAGAATTTTTTTTTCAAAACGATCTGATCAATCATATTATACATCATGTTTATTGTTTACATACTAATCGATGGCGGTGGTCGCGGCGTCCAGCAATTCGACGAAAGGAAAACAAAAACCAATCAAAATAAGTTTTAATTTATTCGAAACATTAGTTTATGAAACAAGCATTTAAAGATCAACTAATATACTTGGCGATAAAAATTTGAAATGGATTATGAAATACATTTACTTCAAAGTTCAAGTTGGACCGTATTTATTATCTACCATGTGCAATGTAATATGTGATAATATTATCTATTATCTTCGACCATATAAACCACGGTTGTAGATGGTCCATCTATAACCGTGATATAAACATATTTATTAAAATCACAGAATAAAAATAACAACCACAGCTGATATCAATACTTTAATCATTGATTATATAATAGACAGATAGCCCACGGTATAGGGGTTTTTGGCGACTAAAATTATGTTTCTATTGACTGCCAACAGGTAGCGTTGCATAATTCGACAAATAATATTTAATATAATTTATATATAATACAGTTTTTGTTCTTATCTCAATGCGAGTTTCCTTGGCGGTGGTCGGTGTATTAAATTGTATCAAACAACCGACCGTCGTTGTCGGTGTTTATACCGAAATAAAATTCCGAATAAAACAAGCTCGTCCCGTTAAAATGATTAATATACCATTCATTCAGGGGTGTTCCCATAGGGTATACTACATATACGCCGTATACTCTCAAGATATTTTGTCAGAACTATGGGTATACTGCGTATACTCTCAAATTATATACAAAAAAAAATAACTGATTTAAGGACTAGCTTAAACATTGAAAATGTGTCAGATTTGATGTTCATCTCTATCAATGGCCCTTCAGTTGCAGATTTTAATCCTAGACCTTATATTAAAATTTGGTTAAGAGATCTCCGTTCTGCCGTTTCCACTCCTAGAGGTAAAGAAAGAAAAGAAATTGACGACGAAAATAAGATGCAGAAATTATTTTTTAACAATTTATTTAATTACATTTTTTAGTATTTGTATATTTTCATATTTTATTGACTTATAAAGGTAATTTCAAGCTTTTTTTAAAAGTTTGATTTTTTTTTTCATATTTTCAACACATCCTTTATAATTATAGACCACAGTAAAAATATTTGTATATTATTAAATATTCATGTTTATTACTTTTATTTTAAAAAGATTTATGAGTATTTTTAAATACTTAAAAAAAGGTTCTATTTTTATCATTCTACCCTCCCTTGTTTAAATCATGGATCTTCACCTTGACTAGAGTCTTAGTATACTCTCAAAAAAAATATTGGGAACACCTCTGCATTCATTCACCAAATATTATATGTTATTGATCTATGACAATAATAATAAATATTAAAAATTAATTTTGAACAAAACAGGTAAAGACGAATAATTAAAAGCCATGATTTTCTTTCTCTATCTGTCACACGCGAAACTTATGGATTTAGACATTTTCTATTTTCAACTTGCCGATAGATCTATTGATGTGATAAAGATTTTGAAAACTGATTTGAATACGTCGAGAATTTGGTCCAACGCAATCCCACGAACAGAACTAGCTCGTGTTTTATTATTTGTGAATCGTATGTTATGTTATGTTATCGTATTTCCAGATAATTTTTAATACAAATGTCGATGAAAGACAGAATCAGAATGGATCGACAACGAATGCCGAGCCACGCGAGGGATCCCAGCGTAAGATTCTAATGATTCTATAATATATAATATTATACTAGCTGAATAACCCGGCTTCGCCCGTGTGCAACTTTTTATTTTTTTCATTTTTACCCCTTTTACCCCCGTAGGAGTCGAATTTTGAAAATCGGGCGATATTTAATGTGACGACACTCAATAAGGTATTTGGAAAAACTCTGTGAAAAAAAATTGGAAGAAAGTTAAATAGTGTCGTCAAAAATGGGAACATAAAAAAGGCCTGTCCTTTTATATATATACACTAGCGCTCCCTAGTTAAGTTAATCGTAACCCCGGACAGTCGATCGATTACAGTGCTCAATAACGGTCTGTGATCGGCTGCCAATTTTTCCTACAGCGTGGCTTATCTGTCTATTATATAATCAATGGTAGTACTTATTATAATTTATAATATAGTAATTGAAATTTGTTACAACCATTACAACGTATAACCTAACCTTTTTCTTGAAATCCTCCCACAGCCCAAACCGCTGGACGGATCGGGTTGAAATTTGGCACGAAGATAGCTATTATGATGTAGACGCGCACTGAGAAGGGATTTTTGAAAATTCCACCCCTAAGGTGGTTAAAAACGGTAAAAGGGGTAAACAATTTTTTGTTCCAATCTTTCTGAAATTAAGTATACATACTCTATAACACAAATAAACATTGTCTATAAACTTTATTTTGTGAAATTCAGTTCCCAAGTGGATTAAATGGGGTAAAAAGGGTGAAACTAGAAAAATTCGCCTGGCCGGAACCGCTGGAGCTTTGAGTATCAAATTAGGCCAGCAGTATACCTCGGTTCTCGTTTTTACGTGTTAGTTAGTTAGTTAGTTAGTTAGTCAGTTTATAACACACACACACACACACCGACGTCGGTCGGTCGGTAAAAATTAATTTGTACGTTTAAATTGTATACGTATATCTATATTCATATTGCGCGATTGTATAATAAACTATTAAAAATAATAATAGCAGTCAGTTGATACCGGGAAAACGTCAATTATTATTATTATTTGGGCCATACACATTTTTTATTACTTAATCCCGGCAAAGACTGGTAGATTCAGCTAGTAATATATATACATTCTTACTGTATATTTTTAATTTTGATACAAACAATAAATATTTATTATTAAAAAAATGGATTGAGATAGTAAACTATGTTTTAAATTAATTGAAGAATATCGACATAATGAAGTTCTATGGGACCCAGAAAATCCATTGTATCCATCTGTTTTGTTCTTATACACTTTTCATATATCCACTAATGTCGATTACGTCGAGTCCTTTTTTTTGTTATTATTTTTAATTGATTCGTGCATTGCTATAAAAGCTGCATAAGTTACTTTACTTGAAGTCGATCACTCATTATTTAAAAGTGTATACAAATTAGAACTAAATTAATGTTAAATTAAATCAATTAAACCCAAAGTCGACCGTCGCGGTTTTCGTGAAACGACGATACGGACTACGGAGCCGTGTCGCGTGGCGCGTATATTATTCGTCGTGTAATAACGATAATAGCCACAAACAACAAAGTTTATAAATAATCGTTCGCGATAACGATGGACAACGGTCCAGAAACGGACGAAACGCTCTGACGACCGTGTCATTTCTAATAATTGATAGAGGTATAATAAGAAGGAGTTGGTGGAAGGGGGGGGGGACGTAACAAATCGTTTCGCACCGAGGCTAATCCCCCCGTCTTGATAAATAGCGCGTGCAAGTTGTTTTTCGGCGTTATACCATTCTTGAATCGTTTTACAAATTATATAATTTATTTTACGATTCGTTTTTACAATAAATCGTTGGCGAATTATTTTCGTTACGTCCTATAGGTATAGACGTAGGTATAGTTGGTACGACCAAATTAACTTTGTATAACGATCGCGTCAAAACGTTTAAAAACGTCGTGACTTACTATGGCAAAGTAGTACTCGCGACGACTGCTGTGTTGATAAACGTGTCGTGATTTCGTTTTTTTTCTTCGATATGTCGTGTAATTAAGGAAAAAAAATGTTTTAAATCTTTAATTTATGAAATCGTATTAAAAATTATTTATTACTATAAAGGTTCTAATTTCGGAGTTGAAGAGAGGGGGCTTTTTTTTGCGCATACCTCCCCCAAAGTAAAATCCTGGCTACGTGCCTGATTACAGTATACAGATATTCATTATTATAATAATGTCTTGAAATTCCATTATTTTTTTTTGGCTTGAAGGACAGGGCTGTACATAAAAACAGCCAGAACCGCCACCGCGTCGAGTACCTACGCACCGACCGATGTTTATTTTAAAACCAAGTGCATTTATTCGAACAAACACATTTTAAGCGCATTAAGTATAATATAAACTATTCTAAGCCGTGATTCGTTAAGTTTGAATTAAGTATCGAAGAAGCGGTCCTCGAATTCAAATCTATCGTTTTTTCTACCGACACTGTCGTCGAAAATGCCTCTGAACGTTCATTTCATTTCTTTCGGTTACCTAAAAAGGCGTTCACGACGAATTTAAAAACGATGAAAACACGTTCTTACGTAGAAATTATAAATTGCAGAGGCCGTGATATGACGTAAATACGCCAAGTGCTATTGAAGTTGAAATGTTTTTTTTTTGTTTTTAACAGCGGTCCGTCTTGCTATGGTATAGTAGCACATCGGTGGCTTACTATAGTTACTAGTCCGCCGTATTGATAGAAACTCGCACGTCGCAAGTCCTCATTACTCGCGTAGGAATTCACGTGGGAATATCGTGTGCAGTATTTTAATATCACGAGAGCCATGGTGGTGCCGAGCAGTCGACCGAAATCTTTTTTTACAAATACGAAAACCGATTCGCCCAAATAATAAACAACAACAATCGAGGGCGACTGTTACGACGAACACACGTGACGGTGGCGGTCACCCGCACCGGCCGGGGTAACGGGTTGTTGTTTTTTACTACGGACGTCCTTGTACAAACGTCCGGGCGAAAAGGATCGACCCGACGACGACGACGACGACGACGACAGTCCGACTGTAGTTTCCGTTCAATAAATTATCGCTCGCCAAAAAAACAACATATTACCGTTATTTTATTGTCGCCGTAGTCATAACAGTCCACCGGCACGAGTCGTTCTCGTGATAATCCGGTCGCGCGAGGGGGCGATATAGTAATGATAAAAAATATCAGTGGCATCCGCGAATGGCACCACTATTTTACATTAGCAATAGCGGGCTGTGCTAATGAAAACAAATAATAGCAGACGGTGCTATTTTGTTTCGTTGATTTCGTCTTGCCTACGCGTTGCGACAAGAGACTGCGCTTTAATTCTGTCTCGATGCGATACCGCTAAAATATTATACCATCGTCATTAACTATACTGTTTGTCCATGGTTTTTACAGTATACACATTAGACTATAATATAACTATTGCAGAATGACAATTTGAGAAATATTATATAAAAACGCAGTGTTACTTTTGTGAGGAACCGGAGGAACTAGATCGGAAGTTGTATGAATGATTCGAATAATTGCAACTGTTTTATAGCGACAATGCTATAATATTGCTATAGGTGTGATTAAAAAGTCTCGGGGAAAGTGTATAGATATAGTTCGTCTCGTAAATTCAACCCCCTAAGGGGGTTAAAGGGGTAAAACGGTCAAAACTGGAAAAAATTGCCTAGCCGGAACCGCTGGAGCTTTAAGTATGAAATTTGGTTAAGTATTTTATAAAATAATAAACGTATAACATCAGACCGAAACATAATTTAAATACATGTTGATACTAATTATATGTGCTTTTTAGTGAAATAAGTAGTTTTTTATCTTACAAACATAAAAACTAATGATTTCGGTCATTACAATATAATAATATTATATTGTTGTTTCTCGTTTTTGCGGCGATTGATTTTTCTTCTTTTTTTTACTCGCTGCGAAAAAAATGTCAATATAGCTATCCTGACGTAGGATAGTACTCACGCGCACGATTATCATAATTTCTATTATCGTTCATCACATTCGCACTGGTTAAAGGGCGCTTCGATATTTGCATCCGATACTGCTGCGGCGTGAATATCGCGCCGTGACATTACCGTTAACAAAGCCGTTAGCGAAATAATCGCCCCACGAAACCGGACTGAAAACGTCTGAAACGACGCGTTTTAACAACATTACGCAGTGCGTCAATATTATAAGGACTCGCGTCGTTTACGCGTTAATGTAAAAACGCAATAATGCGTTTCGGATAACGTTTTCAAACGCGCGCGTTTCGGAAGACATTCGATATGATTCAGACATACTACCTCCCTTCCCCCTCCCAAAGAAAACCTTTCGCGATCTTATTATAATGTGTTATAATACTCGTATCAAATAAACGACGGTGATTTCAATGACGTCCATAAATCTAAGGGAAAGTGTGCGCAGAAATCGAATATAAGAGGACTTAAATCCAGCGGTGAAATATTTTTAAATTTACTTATAATTTAATTTTTTCAACATTCTGATGATTATTTGTTTTGAATAGAAATAGAAATGCCGGGCACTCTGGTTGGCGTATAGCGATCGAGTAAAACGTCACCTCTAGCGAGGAATTCAATCCTGTCGAACGTGTCCTACAAAATTTGACGTGTCGCCTCAGAAAAAATCGCGGAAGTATAACGCGATAAGGCGTAGTAAAGCTGCTCATACCCGACGTCATCGTCGTCGAGTCGATATATCAATATATTATATGCTGTTGTCGCGGTCGGTGTGCGCAATAAATCAAATCGGCGGAATCCAAAAAGTTGTGATAACGAATTATAATCATCGTTGTCTGGAGCGATCCACGGTGTAAATAAAACGAGCGCTAGAGAAATAAAATGTTTGAAAAAAAAAAGTACACCCTGCAATGCTTTGGGTGGCCGAGGGACCGTGAATATTGCGATCGTAATGTACGGTGACGCCGATAAAAAATTCAAATCGTCTCCCTCAAAGACTAGAAACGCGCGAGCCGTCCCCGAAACGTGCGGCCAGAGCCTTTCTTTTTTTTCCGAGCGACATTTTTGACGTGTTATATTTTTCCAAAGACCGGAGCGCGTACAAAAGCCGAGGGGAAAAACAAAACAAAACGTACGGTATGCCCCACAGACCGTTTTGTGGCAGTAAAAAGTCACGGACTCTTAGTATACCCTCCACTTTATTATATTTTCCGGTCTTTATAAACGATTCGTAGCAGTCACCTGGAGAGAATACGCGAACGTAATTTGTTCTCAACTCTAACCCGCGAGATAATAAAAAAAAAAACATAATTTTAACACGTTTGATGACAGAAAGAGAATATTATTGATATCGATATGATATTCAAACGGAGCACTGCACCCGATATCGTTATCCCCGTTTAGAGTAATAAATAAAATAATAAAATAATATAAAACTTCAAAACAGACGATTTTTCATAACTATACTGCGCACGTCGGAAACGGATTTACTGAGCCGTTGCAAACCCCGGGAGCATTTGAATGTTTAAAAATAAAAAGATGAAAAAAAATGGGTTAACGGTCACTGTTGCTCTTGCTATAATTGCAGTCATTGTGTGTCGGCTGTGCGTTGAATTAGCGACACGTCGTTGTGGCAATCGATTTTCATATATTACCTACTACGAGCAGTTTCCGTTTTATTGCTGAGCGAGTGGGCCCGCACGTCTTTAATTAATCGATCGGGTCTCTCTGTCTGTCTATATGCCTGTCTGTCTCTCTCTCTTTATCCTAGTTCGACGGACGTTCCGAGTAGACCCGGAATCCGACTTTCGTTTACCTGATATAAAACCGAAGAGGCGGTAGCACCTGTCGTCAACGACTGCAGTGCTGTGCGAATCGTCATCATTTTATCAATCGGTTTAAAAACTGTACTGTAAAACTGTATAACTGTAAAAATTGTACAATAATATTAATTCTTCCTCGTCACGACTGATTGTAATATTACACATAATACGTGTTCGCGTTCGCGTGTGATTATTTAGATTATTACAAACGTGTCGTTGTGCACGTGTGAAGCGAAACTCGAAAGCCGAGACGTGATCGGGAAGATATTATCGCTTTGAAGGGAGGTTTTTATTTTTTATTTTTAATTATTAAAAAAGTCCATCCTCGTTATATTACTCCGACAACAGTGGCATACGGTATATATATATAGTATGGTTTTGACGAGGATTTCATTATTATTTTCTCTTTTCATTATTTTTATATATCTTTTTCAAATCTATCAATTTATTTTTCAATTAACAGCTGGCGTCGCCGAAATATCCAATCATTAACAATATTATCGACGTCGTTTTCGATTAGAAGAACCAATTTAAAATCGACTTTCGACTCGGAGAGAACACCTTTACGACGAAAACACGTCACCTCTTGTCTCAAAGCGCACGTCTACTATTTGATCGTCGCAGTCAAATCGTTATTGGCATAATTATTATTATTACTGCTACAATTCATATTTCTTATGGCTTATAATTCAATATGGATTTATTGTCGGCGAACGAATCTTTAATTAAAAACTTTAATGATGTCCTTGGTGAGGCCTACTTTTAACTGTCGTAATTTTAAATAATACATTCGTTACTCAAATTAATATATTATTATTCAGGTATAAATCTTAGGTATAAATTCTTAGGTATAAATCGCAGATATAATTTTATATTATACGTACCTAATTTCGATGTATGTATCGATGTACGTTTAATAGGTATCGAATTGATAACTCGTAGCCCATAGGTTTCGGGGAGTGTTGTTTAAAGCAAAATGTGATCGTTATAGTAAATAAATATTAGTCCACCTTTTATAACGCTCCCGCTTGCTTCGAGTTAAGTAATGAAAAAAAGAAACCATTCACATTTTTCAAACGCTCCACAGAAAACTGGACTTTTCGACTTGTCACGCGGCGACGCGTTGAACACAATGGACACGATATCGTTATAGACAATAGCGTCCGTCGTGATCGATGTCTTAAATTGCAATAATGTTAGAACTAGGCCAACGTGCTGATAAAAATAAATCGATCGCGGAACGTTGTACAAAGCAGTATATAAAATACGTGAAAAATTCGACTGTCGGCCGACGTTGATGATTTGTTTTACACTCTCCGAAACGTATTCTCTGAACTCTGGCACGTGGCACACTCATCCCGAACTTCCGAGACGACGCACGATTTCCCCGACTTATTCCTCGACGTTTGGGATCCCCGTTCGCCACCGACGTGCATACATCTCCGACGCGAAAAACTCGTTACGAACGTGATAAATATATGCGAGCCGACTTTGAACCGTGTCCAAACAAATCCGAATGTTTTGTCGCGTCCCGCCGCCGCTCGAAGTTTGCAAAATAGACTAAGACCTCATTAAAGTTTCGACGCGATCTGTCGACTCTTCTCTCGTTCGCCGAATCGACGGGGTTTGTTCGATGTCGGGTGCAAAACGTGGCCGACGGACGCATCAGACGCAATCGTTGAGATAATAACAACTCTTAGAAATTCTCCTCGTATTATATTTACTTAATAATGATAATAATTACGATTAAACAACGAGTAAATAGACAATAAAAAGAGTAAATTTTTTTTTCTTTCTAAAAGAGACAATACGTTTGAATGATCGTCGTGTTCGAACGGCGATTGAAATATTCACTCACTATTATCTTAATTACGTCCCAGACACACACACACATACATAAAAACGTATACACGCATGCACCGGCGTATGTTATTTCTTCGTAGGTAGAGTATGCGTATTGTTCGCCGCTGTGAATATATATAGTGTTGTTGTATAATAATAAAATGGAAACCGGGCTCGAAGAGAAACCCGATCCCCCGTTCGTCTGTCAGTCGGAGAGAAGAGGGACGACTGCACGTCTGCACGAGTGTAGTTTATACACACTATATGATATTTACCTGCGTGGCATTTATTTATACGCCGCCCAACTCTTCGGTGTATTTAGGGTTTTCGAAAAATGGCTCTCTGTCTTTTTCCGCTCTCCCTCTCTTTATTTCCGTTAGTTTTCCTCTCTTTACGTTACACCGTACACACCACCCTTCTGTTTTGACTCACTCTATCTTCTTGTCTTTCTCTATCACTTCTCTTTCTCTCTCTCTCTCTCTCTCTCTCGTTCTTTCTATTTCTGGCGGCCAAGAATCGATGGCCGGCCGAACGCTAGACGGAATCACATTCCGCCGTTACTACGCATATAATACGAATGTGTACACGGTGTGTTCCTATAATAATGTATATTATAGTTATCGTTCGTGTAGAAATAATAATAATAATAATAATACTCACCGGAGAGTTGTGCGTACGCTCCGCGTTATTAATCTCCCGGTTCGCCCGAACGGTTTATAGACGAACAACATAAGTAGGTAGGACGTAACATACGCGCGAAGGGGGTGAAATAATTATTATTATCGTCGAAACCGACGACGCTCGTTCGCGCGGTGAGATTATATCAGGCAGGCGTCAAATCGCGGTAACGTGACCTTTTTTTCTTTTTCTTCTTTTTCGGGACAGACATTACAATATTGAAACTAGAAAACAATAATTATTATCATATATATTACTTACATTTCTGTATATAGGTTCCCCGACCCATAGCGTACTATATACTATATATATATATATGTAAATATATATACTTTGTTTGCCGTTTATACGATTATTTGTACGGTTTATATAAAGTATATATATATCGGTTTTTGTTGTTGTTGATTCAAAGTGCGGAAGCTATTGGTTTTACAACGATTCGTTTGTTTTTTGTGGCTGAACAGTTTTTTCTCTCTCACTACATTTTTTTTTTCTTTAGGAAGACTTACTACTAGTCTGTACCCACCCCTACTTCAATATACGTAATATAGGCGTATACAGTTCGATACGGTGAAATCCTCAATACTTTTCGAGAGCGTCGCGACAAAGGCAAAGATTATTGACTCGCATCAAAGAACCGTGCGGCACAGGTTACAATAGACCTTCGAATTTCATATGCGAATGTATCAATGCGCGTATCATATTTCTGAGCCATCCAGCGGCTTTTCTACCGACTACATTTTTCGCCCCTAGAATACGCCGTCACACGCGACCGAACTGTTTTAAACGATAACTACTAAAAAGCTCTGTTTTTTTTTACAGTTTGACCGGACGGCGAGTTATTAAAACTCACGTTCGGAATCGTTTTCGTTTTATTTTCATGTCGTCGGACCCCAATTAAAATGAATTGCACATAGCCCATAGGTCTATTGCTACTGCCGCATTGGCCAACTGATCTTGTCGACACGCGTTCGATAATATAATAAACGTTCGCTAAGCTTATTGGAAATTTCCCTCGTAATAATGTCATGTGACATGTCTTCAGGCGGGCTTTGCATTTCTTTTTTCTTTTTTCGTAGTGGCTCATGACTTATCGTACAATTCGATCACGTAATTTTTCCGAATTCGGCTTCCTAAAGACGACATTATCATTTGTATGACCGATAGAAGCTGATTTCCGGGGCTATATTTATTCGCGTATCGGGACGATGCGTTCAGCCATGTGTTTAGTGTTCACCCCGATTTGATGATAATATATTGTGATTAAGTATTTCAGTAGCGCGCGTTACGCGTGGGACTGCCAGGGTCCTCCATGCGCTCGCCTTCGTTATTGCCGAATCAGCGAATCGTTACAATCGACGATAACGACTGGAGATTGGATTTTGATGACCTAAAAAACAACCGAAAATGCTCTTTAAATGCCCAAACGCCCATAAAAGTCTAAAAAAATAAAAAAAAAATAAGAAAATTGGTAAAACGTTTTCAGGTGTCATATTATAGTTTTTAATGGTATGTGTAATTTGTATTGATAAAAAGTTAGTCCTATCTATTATCCATTATATATATATAAAATAGAAGCCATTTTTTTGTACGCACGCGCATATCTCGAAAAGTACTCGGTGGATTTTAGTACAGTTTTCACTAATGGATTGGCCAAGTCTTCGGGAAGGTTTTAAGCTATAGAACGTCTCAAAAATTCAACCCCTAGGGGAGTTAATAGGGGTAAAAGTGGTAAAAATGGAAAAAATCGCCTAGCCGGAACCGCTGTATATAAAATTATACTTAAAACTATTATAATACGCTGTATATAAAACTTCACTTAGCCTCCTGACTTTGTCTGATCAACTCCGAAGCAGTGTCAATATTTTGCAACCTTTTTGCAAATAATTGCAACCTGATTACAGGTTCACCAAGTACACGGCCGGGGGACAAGCGGAGAATTTAGTTTTCTTCGATGAATAAAGATTCCACAAAAAAGTCTTAAAACGTACAAACATTTGTAAAAACAAAAAAAAAACATACATACTGGTTTGAATTTGAAAACACGAGTTTTAAATTAAAATGATTAATTCGGAGAGCGTTTTGTAGAATGTCACAATATTAATATGTATTGTAGGGTAAAAAAGTGATAATCCTCGAAATCCAACTGAAAACGAAAAACAGCCAATGACCGACGTCAACCTTTGTAGTACACCCACGTATGTTTGTCACACGGAATGGTTAATTATTTTGGAGTCGTATTGTGCTCGGTCTGCGTGTTGAAGTCGTATCGTGTTATTAATACTGCCAAGTGTTGTGAGTACTTCTCTATCCACGTGTTATTTGTTACCCACACGGCATTCGTTATTATATTATAATCACAACAATATTTTTTTTTAGAAAATTTAGTTTCAGTCGGAATTTGTACGTATAAATTTGGCGATCGATATCATGTCAAATGTTTTATATTTTATTTAATTAGTTAAGTATATAAAAACTCAAAGTCCGTTTGACACGTCACCAGTACACAATCGTTTGTCGTTGGAAATTCGACGGTCTCGTACTTACTATTTATGTTATTAAGTTTAATTATTGCCTGTCTGTCAGCAATACAACATTTCAATCGAATAGCTTTGTCAACATTTGATAAACGTTGCAATCAACTGTGACCGTTCGAAAAAGTATTTACTCAACACGATCGAAACGTTATATCGATTCATGATTTTTAAACAATTATTATTGAAAACGAAAATTAGTAAAAAATTATTAACAACTTCTAACATTGGTTTTTAAACCGTTCATGCACCCGCTGACCACTCATAACACGAGACTATTATGAAACAATGAAAAATCAATTCAACTTTTAACAAATGTTTGACTACGTTTGATTTTACATTTTAAATGTATATACTCGTATACATTCGAAATCGTTAGCTCGTCGTGCGGATAACAACGCGCATTGTCGTTTTCAATATTTACGATTTTGACGTAGTCATAATTATTATACCGTGCGCCACCCTACGTGAACGACCGCCACGTCCTGACATTTATTGCCACCACGACGTACGCATTTATCTATTCGAATTTCTATGAAATATGCGACAAATGACAAAATAATCAATGCGTGTAATGGTGTATGAATAAGTTAGTCGCGTAACGTTTCCGTGAAAATCGTGATTTGATATTTGGACTATAAAATACAGGTCCGTCACCTCGGCACCACCATGTTACAGTTTCAAAAAAAATATATCACCGAATTATGTAATATCACTTGTAATAATTTGTAATCGCATCCAAAAATTGTATAACCTAACCCGAACCACCCTGAGCAGCATTTTCCAAGGGCGGTGCCAGGGTGACATCATTTCAGCCTGGAGTTTTGGATGTTCTACACTTACGTTTTCGAAAACTGCATAAAATTATGTAATTTATAAAAAAAACGCATGTGAAACGCGTTTACACACGGTGAATTAAATTTATTAACATAATATTTGTTTTAAAACATAAACTATTGCCCGCGATCCATTTCGGCGCTCGCATTTTATTTTCAATCTATTTTCGCTCGTCGTACGTAACAACGTAACGCATTTGTAGTGTACACCGACGACCTTTCGGACAAAAATATAAATTTTCGGGTCAAACATAAAGTGTTCTACACATTATATACGAGTGTATAGTATATACCTAAATAAATACGCTGGGACGCCATGTTGTATAATAATATTATAAATGTCTACACAGAATTTACAGGTATACCCACACGAAACTTGTGCAAACTCAAAAAGGTATGTAAAAGGATATATTGTAAAACCGACGGCGGCGTATCTATCAAACACCGGTGTAGTTGCGGTTTCACGTTTGATTTAGGTAGGTACTCGTATTTTTTTCCGTGAGATCGCCAATGAATTTCATATTTTTACAGTCATGGACAAAAAAAAAGAAAAGAGAATTACTTTTTTTCCATACATTTCAATACTTGAAATACAAGCATTTTACAAATATATAATATATATGTATTTATTTTTATTTTTTATTTCACAGTCCGAGGTACTGCGAAAACGGTATTAGTAAAGATATTTTTTTCCGGTTTGCGCAGTAGCCAGTATAGTTCGGCAACAAGCCGTTCCGAAACTTAAAAATACTTTTTGAATAAAATTTATACTCGTATAAAGCGCTTTTTGACTGAATTCTAAATATTTTCAAGAGAGTAGGTTAGGTTAAATGGTAAAATGTTGATTTTTTATAATATTACTTATCGTGTAATTCCTCGGATCGCAGTTGTCATTTTAAATAAAATAAAAGAATAAAGTTTCTAAAATGAAGATTTAAAAACAAATTGTTTCAGTCGCGGTCGTCTCCGAGTAATTTTTCGAGACGTTAAAACGCCTCGTTATCTCATACGTTTTCCTTTTAAAACGTCCCCGGTGAAAGTCATCATTATGGTCCCACGCGTTTTTACTCGTTGATATATTTCACGTGGTTGGGAGTCTACGTTTAATTAAGTAAAACGTGACAATTAATCTTAACGGTCTCGTGCCTCTGCTCATTTCGTTTTTATTTTCAATTATCTACAATATTACTATGTATTGGATTTGTTTTTTCAACTCGTCTACCGACGCGCGTGACGCCCACTTCGTTTTTCGCATTTTGAGAATAAACCATAATGGCGCGAGATGACCGGTGGTGATCATTTTATATTATTGTACGACGAAACTTATTTATTGTGTTCTTTTATTGACGACCCGTATACGCGCTTCTCGTGTTGTAAGTATTGCGTATATTATATTATATACTTGTTACGCGTTTGTTTTATTTTATTGTTGTATGTGTTTTGTGATTAAACAATACCAATTGTTTGTCAAACAAAAAAAAAAAAAAAAATTGAGTATGAAATTACCATGCACATACGCTATTTATTCATTTTAATGCTATTAATCGTTACGGAGATAAATTTATTAATTATACTAGCCATTCGATTCCAGTTGCCGAAGAATCGTACCAATTAGCTATATGTTATGATCGCGACTTCCGATTTCAATTCAATTGAAAACAACAGAGAAAATAACAAAATATAATATCTCTGAGTTCGAATTGTTTTATCTATTTACCTGTTTACCATCGATATAACTGCATCTCGACACGTTCAGTATTTCACTTAATAGATTGGAATCAGTCCAGAAACAAGAAACTGTCGCCAAGTCGTTTATGTTTCGTTTCTACAATACATATATATATATATATACTTAAACTTATGGAATTCTGGCTCCTTCCTGGAGCACACCGTTCAACTCATGATCTTCCCTATGAATAGAATCAATTTCTTTGTTCCACGGACACAAAGCAATCATTAAAACTAGAATAAGTTCTTGAAAAACGGGGGAAAATTGCATTTTTTTATTTTAATTATTGTATATTATAGTTTTTAACTCGGATCGTGTATTGGTTTAACAATAGCACGTGTGATTATTACATATTAGTTTGTTGACGTTTTTGGTTTAAAAGCAATTTTTTTTTTTTTTTATTAGAATTATGCTTGGACGTATAAATGTAAACATATTTAACACGTCTCGTCCCTGAATTTGTTGATGAAAAGTACGAGTACACTATAAGAATTTATTTGACCACAACGGTTGTAATTATATTATACGGTATTTCCTTTTTGAGGAGATATCGCTCGCGTCGGAGCAAACCACGAGTAGTGCTTTTCTTCGAAAAGTATTATGTTCGACACGAATGGTGTTGTGTACCTCGTCGTTATGTACACACGTTTTTACGGAACTCTCTGTGGCGCATTACATATTTTATCGTCGAATCACGCGAAAAATTATTTCGTTTGGTTGTCGTGCTGTTTTTGAGAATCGATTAATGCGTTGCAAACGTCAGTGTTGCGGGAAATTAATCGCCACGTAATGTAGGTACGCGGCGTTTCAGTATAATTATTATTGAGAACCAAACAAATATCTACGGTTTTAAGAAGAACTTGTAAATTCAACATTCGCGTCTTTACTTAGTGACTGCAACAGTAGAGGCTTACAACAATTAATCATGTAGTTACATCGACTTTATTTGAATTTCTCGATAGAATTATTTCGATACTGGATTTGAACCGAAAGCGTTTGATATACGGAAAGCGATCGGTTTTAAAAGCGTCCGACTATTCTTTTCGGTAGTAGCTAGAGTATAATAGTATTTCGTTGACAATATACGTTTTGAATCGACTTGCAATCACGCCACGGTCGTAATAACGTAACGATACGATTCGAGATAACATCGTAAAAAATAATTACCGCATATATTTTCCATACGCTGTGGCTTCTATCTATAAGGACGACTGAATTTTAAAAGCTGCGGTCTAAAAACGTTGGGTACGATTTTCGAATATAATATTTTATTTAGTAAGTGTTATTACAATTGACAATAATGATTATTGTCGGTGCTCGTTTGACACCGTCTTACAATATAACATGGGACGAAATTTTATGAAATGTCATAATATAGAGATAGCATACAAAACTCAGATTTCTACATACTTTTAACGGTTTTCATAGATTAAAACTTGTAAGTATTAGTTTTAAATTACAATTTAAATTACTTTTTAACTAATTCTATTTTTATTTTTATTTTATTTAGCACATTTGGAAAAAAATATTTCTATATACGCCACCGCTTGAACGAATTAGTACGTTTTCTGAAATGTAGTCGAACGATGGTAATTTAACGTATAAGGATTTTTTGCAGTTAGTGATGCGAAGTTTTCGATCGATTTGAAAATTAACAACGAAAATTCTACAAAAATAATTAAATTTGTGCTCCGAAAACTAGCGGTAAACTTTCACGTTTTAAACTCAAAAGCTATTCGTTGATCCGATGAGTGCTTGTACGTTTAATTTTAGGTGACACTTTAAAATAAATTATCATACTGAATGATGATTTTTCCGACAGGCATTAATTATAATATAGTCTTCACTGTATCGTTGAATTACGGTTAGCACTTGACTAAAATCAACATTGAACCATTTTAGGCTCTCTGCCAAACCCCACGTGTCATTCTGAATTAAGTCATAGTCCATCTACCTCTGATGGTTGTAAGTACGACAATAACGAGGCTGTATCTCACTCGATTATTGGTTAAGTGTTAACAATCATGTGGTACGTATCAAAAAGAAGCATCTTCTCCTTATAAATAATTGTACTCGTTGTCACATAATCTCTTTTCAATTCCATAATTTAATGTACAGTTTATTATATTTAAACGTGATCTATCAGTGAACATATAATTATTTGTGCATCATGTTAACATTGTTAACTAAAAACCCATTTCATAACTGCTTATGGCGTAAATCCATGAAACCCAAAAATATTTAAACTCTTTTCGTCTACTATGCACTTAATATCGGAGATCGTACACAGCGATGTCAGTGCCCTGTAAAATAAAATCAATCTGTATAATTTGTAAATTGCTATTTTGAAATACATTTGCATGCAATCAATTATTGTCATTCGGTATCGATTACCTCAGAACAAATTGTCTTCGGTAAATTATTGTAAATCTATAGAGCTCTCTCCGACTCTATGTTATTGAATTATTATTCAACTTTGTTCTAATGCAAAACGCGAGGGTTGTAGATTAGAGGATAATGGAACAATACTGTTACCGTGAGAACCTTCATTCCCGACGAATAAATTGACCTATATTTATTGACCGATTTAAATATATTATTATGTAATTTCTACCCAAATTATTATCAGATATCATTACTGTATGTAAGGCTTTTACAAAAAAAAAAATTCAGATTTACTGTATCAATAATTAAATACAAAACGAATTTTATTTCATTTTATTCGTGTATAATGTAATTTTTATTAAAATAACCACGTGTTTAGATTGATTTCTTTTCAGATTTCACCGCATGGCGATGGAAAATTTCAATTTTGTTTGGAACCAAACTGAAAACATATGATAGTAAATATTGCTCGAGGTGAATTTATTATTTTATTCGTTTGACAGTAAATGCGAGTATATTTACAGTCGTATTTACTGTTTTTTGTTATTTTATTTATAGCTGTGAAAACAAAAATTTTATATCTACAGGATGTTTTTATAGTTTTGAAAGATAATGAATACTTTCTATTGTTGAATCCATCGGCACACTCCAGTTTTCAGAAGATTCGTTTTTATTTTGATAAAAAAATGTTTACATTTTAACTACCAGTTTAGTGTTTCAATGTTTTACATAACATATTATATAGGTTTAGTAATAATGGAAATTTATGTCTAATATTGAATAAAAATATAGGAGTATGGGTAATGTGTATACAATTTTAGATTTTATACTTCTGAGATTATATACTGACATAGTTTTATTATTTTCAGGAACGTATTCCAGAATATCTTCATTTTACCGAACGCGTTTCAAAAGCGTCGTAAAAAAGACGTATAAAAAATATTTTATCGACGACCGTACCTAAATTGACTGTGATCACCGTTAAGATTTCCTATACTGTTTCTACTTGATTTTTCGACACTAAAATAAAAATGTATTATTTATCGTCGACGTTTCCAAAAGTATTCGCTACTAGTTTATAAACAATAAATATATACTGTGTAAACATAAATTATTATTTTATTTGATTATATTCTTCACAACTGAGATATATACTCGTATTATGTCAAAATATAAACAAGAATACATTTTCACTGCTCAATATTTTGTTTTTCAACATTTATAAGGGTTTTTTTTCGAAAATCAAATATTATATCAAGGGTCACACGTCTCGAATAACAAAAAAAAAAAAAAAAAACAACAATCTATGGGTTGAAAAGTAACTTAATTTGAACATATTCGAAATAAAAATCAATTGTTGGGTATACATATTGTATATAGCGTGAACGCGTATAATATGATATATTTGTAGTTTGCTTATTTTTCGCGCACCGCACGCATGTCGATACATAGTTTATGTTAAATAAGATCGTGAATCACGACGACGGTTTGACAATTTCGCATTAAAATTCCAAAGGTAACGTTTTTATGAGGAACATTTTTACCAGTCCAGCGGGTAGGGCCAAGGTTTGCCCTTTATTTTCGAAACGAATTTTCAAAATGTTCCCGATCACCGATTTCACAGAATCAATGATTTCATCGAAATCGAGTCAAAAATCAACGATAAAAAGGTAGATTTTTGAAATCTGTGAATAGTTTTTGCAATAGGTATGCTATTATTTTTTTCTGTTATTATTATATACGTATAATATTGTATTTGTGTTTGACATTAACATTGAATATTGTTTATACGAGCCTACTGAAATGGCTCGACGTATTCTGTCTCGCGTCGTCGTCGCGACCGACGGCGCGGCGGCCGTGGCGTCAAAAGCGATTTAAATTCTCGTTCTCACATACGTGCGTTTGACAATTTATTCGTGTACGGTTGCCCAAGGGACCATCGAGGGTCAACGCATGGGGAAAAAAACCAATTTGCCGACCGAAATACAAACCATGGTTTACATTTTTTACTATATAGTGCGTTAATTAAAAAAATAATAATAATTATACTAATAATAAAGGATATCAGAGCTGGTAAAAAATAAGTGAGATACAAGAGTAGGGTGGAGCTTTCGATATTTAATTATAAATATAGACAGTTTTGTGACATTGATATTTCAAATCTTCTGTCCAAAAATACAAATAGGATGATATCAAAATAAGTCTAAATGATCCTCGAAAAAATTATAAAACTAATTTTTTAAACGATATACAGCAATTACAAATAGTAATAATATTAATAATAAGTGAGCTTATAGTTTTAAAATTGTTCTAATGTTGAAATAGACAAGGGATTACATTTTCATTGAAATTTTAAGTTTTAATAAAAAGCTTACGAGTAAAAAAATAACACATTTTTTTTTATTCACTTGTATGGCCAAAATAGCTTTATATTTTACTAAAGATCGCATTTCAGGTAAGTTTAATACTATTGAGTTTGATCTGAAATGAACACGTAATTTATTCAAATCATTTGATATACTTTGAAAATAAAATTAACAATTTTGTTTGAAATATACTTATTTATTTACAATAATATATTTATGTTGATTTTTTTTTTAAAAATGTAACAGAAATGAGTAGTTTTTTGTGGTTCAAGTCAGAAATTGTTAATACCGTCATAAATTAGTAATTTTGTAGTAGTTTTATCCTTTGGCGTAAGAAAGTGACTGTGGTAGAAAAAAACCATTCCAATTAGTTGCTATTTACAAGCATAAAAGTTACGACGGAGGACTTTTAGTTATCTCTCTTTTTTTTTTCACAAAAATTATAATAGTCACACTTATAATATATATAAATGTCTTTAGTCCTTACATTTCTTAAAAAGGAAACCAGAAATATCTACACGGTCGTAATATTATTTTACGTTGTTGGTGATAAATTTCAACGAAATAATATGAAACATCTTATTTAAGTAGTTTGTACAAATATATCTCTCCTCCCCACCATCCTCCTTGGAATCCACGAAACAAATTCGCAGTTCGACAACTCAACCCTTTGCCTACGGTCATTACAAATTAATTTTTAAAATCCGTCGTTTTCCAAGCGTTCGCGACGGCGACGTCGCGCGCCGTCCGAAAACAATTGCCGTTCGAAAAACAAACGCTCGCCTCCCCCTTACTTTGTCTCATTACGCCCTTTATCGCCAGCACTGTGGGTCTATTGTTTAGCGGAGTTTTCGATTTCATCGGCGACTTTTCGCTCAGAGACGCGGAAATATTAATTTTTCTCCGTTCTCACCATCGCCGCCGCCGCGCCGTCAGAGACGATCGAAATTTCTCCGTCGTCGTTGACAGTATCCAAAATGGTATTATCATAATGATAGTCGTTTCGGCCTAATCGATCTGTGCGTTTTTCCCGCACGAACACGTCACTCGGCGCCGGTGATTTTCGCGGACACCAATATTTACACGCGCTCCTGTCGCGTGTAATTAGACCGAATACAAGAGGGCGCGCGACGAAAAATTTTGTCAGTCGCGCGACGGCGGCAGCGGTGGTGGCGGTGGCGGGAGGAATGGGACGGCGACGGAGGAGGAAAAAAAATCAATAGTCTTAATGATGTCACCGAAGAGTATAATGTAGGTAATTTATTAAAATATTACCGAAATCGTCACGGTCACGGGGCGATCGTGGTCTGCGGAATGCCCGGTGAGGGGAACGGACGGAATGGAATAAGAATATTATTATATTCGACACGATCGCGATCGTACGAAATACGATTCTCTTGAAGAATCGAAATCGCCCGACGCGTAGGTCTGTGACGCGTAGTATCGAATTGGACGTGAAAACGTCGCCGTGACGAGGCCGTACGTATAGTGTTATATACGCGTGTTGATATATATTGCAGCCTCTCCATGAAACCGTCGAAACAAAGACGACAAACGTTATCCGGAGGATCGCGTGAAAACGTGATGATGAATCGTTATTACTTCGCGCAATCGTCGTTGTGAAATCGGAGCGTAAACAATACGCACAGTCGGCGCGCGAGACCGACGATCGATGTTTGATTTTATTATTATTATTATTATTATTTTTTTTTCGTTTCTACCCGCTGTAGTTGGCGCAATGATTCTTCCTTAGCCGGGCCGCGGTTTTTAATAATTGATCGATCGACGCGCGTTATTCCCACCCGACCTATATGCGCGCGGTCGGTCGGCGGCGGCGGGACGTCCTTTGACCAGATGTACGTTTTCGAAGAGAATTACACGTCCCGGGCGCAGTGTTTCACCGGCGGCAACGGCTGCCGAACGAGGGGAGAGAAAAAGAAAAACCACCGAATATACGTGCGACGTTTATTCATAAATTATTAATTTTCACCCCGAACGACCGATAGTAACGATGCGTACACAGTATATTATATAATGTATAATGTACGTCCCCGGGTACGCGAGAAACACCGATACCGTACTCGTCAAACCCCGCGTGCCGCCGCCGCCGATTTATCTTCGACCAAAAAAGAAAGAGAAAACAGCTGACCGCGCTTGTCGTCCGTTTCGGACGCATATTGAAACGACGTTGCGGGGCGATTTTTTCGAAACGTTTCGCGAGCCGTGGTCGTGGTTTAATAAGACGCCACGCGACGATGGGATAAGCGATCGCGATCCCCCGCGGCGAGTGATTTTTTTTTCCGAAAAAAGTCGGATTTCCACGCGAATACCGATTTGTTTTGCGAATTTCAAATTCAAGCGGTTCGCGGGACGTCGAAGGTTTCGATTTCCGATTTCGCAATAATTATTTATTATCGACCGTTCGACCGTATGGTTTTTCATTACGAACGATCTTTTTCTGCGCGTCTATCGATTAGAGTTTCGATTTTAAACTCTACATTTCAGGCGTTTCGGTTTCACTTCGAGTTTTCGTACTACCTCGGACCACCTATTACGTGGTATTGATATTGATTTTGGAATTGTGGCCTCAAACACTGCTTATCCGTACTGCGTAATCGTTCGTTCCGTGTATTATAACATTATGTGTACTACTCTACCTCCTCGCCGTTGTTTCCGAGTACGCGTTTAAATTATTATTACCATTACCGTTATTATTATTTCGCGCATATTAACGCGCGCGTTACCGCGGGTTTCGCGAAAACCCGACGGCTGGAGGTGCAAGCGAGCGTAGTGGAAAGTATACGCGAGTTCGTCATTTTATAATACGTAGGTACATAATGCGATATTTACCCGAGTGGCGTTTTTATTCATAAACCTTCTAACCCTTTATATAGTATACCTATATATTAGAGTGTTTTTGGAAAACCACTATACTCATTCAGCGGCGTATCCAGAAATTATTTTCCTAGTAGGCTCGAGCCTACTATATGCAATGATAAATGATAAAATAACGTCCATTTCTTTGATTTGCGACTGAAAAAACAATACTAAACTCTTTGTTCTAGTACTCACACAATAATATCAATAAAAAGCTCATTGAAAATAAAAAAAAAATTCTGCAAACCGAATGAAATAATTATTTTCAAAGAGAAAATTCTAATTTTTGCAAACGGCTCATCGGTTATCCACGAACTAATTTTCTCTTTCTCGAAAGCGATCGTTACATATTATTCAGTTTTATGTATGTGCATTTTTTTACACATTTTAATAGTTAATTGTTTAGTTATTTTATTAAATCTTACCCGTTGAGATTTTATTTTCAGAGAAAAGCGGCTAAGCCCTGCAAGTCACTGCATTCGCTCTCTTCCTTTCTCGGTACACCCAGAATCCATCACGGCGACCGTCAAAAACAAAACGTATCTTACGCGTTCTACCGATGTCGATTATTCGAACCGATCTAACGATTTTCGATCCATAAACAAAATTTCGCATCAAAACGCAAATTCGCTCGCTCTGTACCTCAACAGCGATTATTACTGTTCACGTAATAATTGCTACGTTTGCTGACCGTCGCGTCGTCGTCGTCGTCACGGTCGGCGATTTACGACGGTCTATAATTCTGTATCACCGTCGTCTTATCCCCCCGGGCAATCGTCTGAAAATCTCGCCTTTTAATTACGTCTTTCTCTCTCTCTTTTTCCTTTTGAACAGTTTATATATACGTTATGTGTATAGCGAAAAGCACGGCGAATGTACAATTATTAATAATTAATTTGCCGAGTGTTTCCGCGTGTCGAGTCTGCGCGGTGATTTTATTCTCGTGATTTTTGTTTGTGTCTATATTATTTTCTTTTCCATTTTTCTTTGCACACGGCTTTTCTCATTGTTTCCTAAGACTTCCGCAATATTAAAAGATGCGAGAAAAAAAACGACCCAGATCAAGTGAAAATCAAAACATGTTTACAGCGACAGTGCGTCGTCGTAGTGTAACCGACGGCTGCAGAAGATCTTTTGTGCCTGCAGTATCCCGCGGCCTTAGTTATTATTAAACTACCGTACCTTGGTGACCAGCACATCCGGTCGCGCTACTATTATTATGACTAGACAATGTGTCGACGCCAAAATGTTTTAATAACGTACGGTAATAATGCGCGTTTAATATCCGACGTGTTACGTCGTCGCTGTACGATGGAATGACGATACCGACGTTAAAAATGTTATCTCATCGCGCACGAGTTGATGTGATAATATTTACTGTTTGAAATATTATGTGCATCAGCGATAATGTCAGAAAATTTATCATTTAAATACTTTTTTTTTTATATATATATATATATGTTTATATTTCTTTTCTCCGCTCTCTTTTGTATCATCAATATTGCAATATTAAGTTTTAACTTAAAAAGAGAGAAAAAAAGAAACAAGTAAACTTTTTAATTCGTATTCGAATAAATGTAGGAAACAATACAAAAAGAAGCCTCATTTTAATGTTTTCAAAGATTAAAAGAAGAAAAAAAAACCATAAAACTTAATTAAACTTTATATTTCCAGTAAAAAATCAAAAGTTCTCGGACAACAACCGTAAGTATTGTATAACAGTTTAGTATTAATAAATGGATACAAAAGTTAAAATCGTATTGAAAAAAATAAAATAATAATACATTCGGGAGGTGATTTTTTCACGTACATTTTTTTTTATTAAAATTATTTTTGTTTTTTTTTTTGTTTCGGGATATCGTAAAGTCACGGCTGTATTGATGTAGTTTTTCCATAATCGACTGTTTTAGGAATCGCGGAAACTGGAATCGCATCAATCGCCTCGTATGCGAAAGGCCGAAGTCGAAAATCATCAGTCAGCAACAGCGACACGTCGGGTTTTAATTTCATTGTATGTATCGCCGAATCTATCAGCGTAAGCATAATAGTTATTATTTATACTATCTATAAAGTTCTCGTTTCTATACAACACCGTTATGACTTACTGTAAAAAAAGGCTCAGAGATAAAACGTTTCACGTTTTCACCGGCGACCGACGTAAAGCGGAAAATTAGATTTATGAATTAAATTACTCATACCGAAATTCTATTAGCCGTCGTGTTTTTAAGGTGTATTTTTAAGCACGAAACCAAAAAGACAAACGTAAAATCGTATTACGTTTGAATCTATAAACAAATTGCGTCTCGAGAAAAAAAATATAGTGTTCTGATATAAACTATTTAAATCATTCAGACGAATGATCGCGATTTGTAACCGCATTGTTATTTACACACTCAAATCTTCGTCAAAAATTAAATGTAGAAAACTATCCGTTGGAATAATAATTATATCTCATTGAATCGAAATAATATCAACTACTCGTGTTTTTCGTCGAGCACGTTCGTAATTCGATAAAATGTAATAGGTTTTATTGTAATCCATAGTTTTATAATGTATCGATCGGATGGAAATTTTTACAACACGTGGTTAGAGTAACGTTTCTTGTAATCGACTGGCATAGGTATAATACGTGTACAGTAACGGCTGACGAGACAGACGGGCGGCGGCGGTGGCGGCGACGAGTGTTTGAAAAACTTTATTCTCGTATTTTAATAATGATAATAATAATTGTTCGACGAATCGACGAGTGTGCAGTGCAAACAACTTGCAAAAGTCGCTCGTAAGAAACCCCGAACGCTCGTATTTATTAAAACAACGCGGAGGCACTTCCCGTCGGCGGCACACCGCACGACACGCCCGTTTTTGGTACGTCAGCTAATTACATTTGCAATGCGCTATTTATTACACCGAGCCGACACGAGCAACGTTTTATGCATACGTGTTACGTACAGGGTGTCCCGCGGAGATCGAAAAAACGCGCCGACGACTTTTTTAAAAATCGTTTTTGCACTATAATGGTAAACGTGATGTTTTAAAATTAATTTTAACTGTCGAAAAACACGCAAAGTGAAATATTTAATTCTAATTAAAAAATAAAAACAAAAATCGCGATACACATTTTGGCGTAAACGTTTTAAAGTCAAACATTTTCCCTTTTTTTTTTTCAATAGTAACATCATAATTATTTTGGTTATTTCGGACTTTTAAAGAAAAAAAAAAATCAAATTTCAATTTTAGTTTCAAAATAATACAATATTGTATGAAACAAAATATTATAACGACGACGGTGTCACGCGAAAGGTTCGTTTGCGAATAAAAAAAAATATAAACACATCGAACGGAACGAAAGTTATTATATTTTTCAAACCTTCGTAGGACCCCTGTATAAAATGTATATAGAGTTTTTATACGACCGTCCGTCTTCGAACCCGCTGCTGATCAACGATCGTACACACGGTGCCCGTGCCAGCTATTTATGGGAACAAGGGACCAAAAAAAAAAAAAAATAATAATAAAAAAAACCCGCCGAGCGTGGATGTGACTTTAGTCTTACGCACGATAGAGTTTTGTGGGGAAAAAAACACTCGTCAACGTTCATATTCGTTTCCTAAACGAAACGTACGCTTTTTGTCGTTTATTTGTTAACGCCAGGGACGAATACTCTCTCTTATTGTTTTTCTTTTTATCGATTATTATTCACCGCGATAAAATCTGTGCGAAAATGACCACATCGGTCCGAGTGCGAGGTTCTAAATTACGTAAAAAAATCACCAAGTCCGAATCCCCCTCTTTCCTTAAGGATGCACCCGGTTGGGCGTGTCGAGAAAACGGTAAATATATCGAACCGACGTAAACACGTTTTACGGTAGTTGGAACATTTTCATGGGAATATAACGAAGTCGTTGGCTGAATATTTTTTATTTTATCGATTTTCTTTTTTTCTTTTTTCAACACGTTCGCGTTTAACGAATTTTGATACTATTTTATCTTGACAAATGTCCATCATAATTAAGGTGAAATAAATTTGAGTGCTCTCATAAAAAATCTGAATATAAACAAATGTGTTCCATAACACCAAGTGTTTATTATGTATAAAAATATATTGTACTTTGCATATTTAACCATTTTTTTTATACTCGTGGACAACAAGACGACTAAACATGTTTAAAATATACGCGTTTACATGGAAATCGCTTGAATGTTTTATAATTAGAAATTTTAAAACAAACCATTTAACTATATAAATAAAAAATAAAAAACTACACCGTAAACACTCAACACGCGTTTTCAAACACCGCAAGAACATTAAAGGAGCTAATTCGATATAATAGTATGCTATATCAGACATAAATTATTTCGAAACCGTATAAAAGTACTTTATATTATATTGATTCGATATATTGTGGCGCGTTTGCCATATTAATGAATCTTAAATTGACATTTATCTGGACTATCATTTGGTTTCATAACACCGAAGTACACCACGCTCACTTTGCGCGTACTTAAGAATATTTTATAAATTCGGTGAATATACGGTTTATAATGTCAGTCTCGGGAGAATTTAAATCACTTTAAATGCGCATGAAAATGATAAAACTCAAATAGGTAGTATGATCAGTGGTGAAACTAGGACGACTGGTAACCCGATGTCACTTTTAACGAAGGGCTCTTGTTTTAGATGCTTAAAAATGTGTTTTTTTTTAGTTTTAATTTTACATGTTTTACTGAAAAAAAAAAAAAAACCGGGGTCGGTAAATTATCCAATTAAAATAGAACAAACGAGTACATTTTATCGCATCGCTGAAAAAAATTAAGCGAACCGAACGTATAGGGCATTTTTTAGGACCAGAAATGAGTTTACTATTACCTTACTCAGGCGACTATATTGAACGCGGTAAGCGGTCAGATTGTCGTACGGTTCACTCGATCGGAAAATGAGAAAAGTGCATTTGAAAACACTGTCTATTAGCATTAAAAATGCAAAATGTTTGGTATTCAACGGCCTGAAACTCAAACGTTTCTAAAAATGCGTAATCAGAAATGAAAATATAGGCTGTTATCGGTTGAATCGAGATTCGAGACACCTTTCAGTCGGTAAACAACACGGGGTCCCCGATGATTGACATTCCTATTTGCGCCACTCGGTGCGATATTAATCGAGTTATTGATTTCGGGTGACTGAACGCAAAAAATGTATCGACGACATATTTATCGGTAATATTATACAGAACAGACCAAATTTTATGGTATTCCACATGATTTTTAGAGACCGCGATAAATCCGCAACATACTATAACACTATATACGCGCGCATGGTATTTTAATGACGCGACTAAAATATATAATGTAATTTATACGATCGATACCTAACTTACCGGTCGAGGGCTCGTGTAAAAATATCCAGACGCGTTAGACAACATTATTCCGTTTTCAGTCGACAACGATTTGCACCATACTAAGATAATGATTAATAAATCCAAGGAATGCATCTTATAAATGTGAACTGGTTAGTGTATACTGATGTATTTATATTCATAAACGCGGACCATTATCAAACCAACTGTTTGTTTATTACTAAGTCCTTTGTAAACCGACCAATTCGGATACTGCGCGATATTATATTGAATAATTAAAACTACGACCTAAACCAACAGATATAATTGAGTAGGTACATTAAATTTGATTAAGATTTGATTGAAAATATCATTATACGTTAACACGCGTGCTACTATATACATATATTCTAACCATTAATTCCAACGATTGTTTCCGACCAGCTGGCACTTACTTCAATGATAATAATAATGATTATTATTATTACGACGCTTTCCATGTAGAGTACATTTTTCGGTTAGACTTGCCCGACAAAATCTAGAAATGAAATGAAATTCGCAGTGCCATTATATTATGACGTTTGTTGTAGTCGTAGACATTCTGCTATTTCATAAAAAGTCATTTTGTTTTTCAGTTAAAACGAGTCACCAATAGACAATAAGCACGGTTGTGTGTGAGCCGTCGATAAAATACTGACGACAATGTCTAATCAGAATGCAATATTAGACGTCTAAATCCGGCCAGTAAACCGGGAAAAGCCGCCGGAATGAGTCGAATTTAAACGAATGTGTTAGCTTTAAGTCTCCGATGCCCCGTACTTTATTTTAAAATGTTTTTGATCGTTAAATAATCGTTTGGACCGTTGCGAAAGTCTCCGTAAACTTATACTTACGGTCTACGGGTTACGATTTTATCCGTAGAAACGAAGTGACGAGTATTTTTTTTTAATATAAAACGTGACGGTGAACTCATAATATGTATAGACACAAAGGCAATATAACGTAATAATTTAATGAGTTGTGCCATTAATATATTATAGTCATCGAAGCTTGTCAGAAAAAAAAATGCGAACAAATGTTTTTTGAAACACGTTTAGAACAACGTACCTGTATTATAATCTTTTATGAAAAAAGAAAAAAAAAATTACCAAATAATGTAAAAATGTTTTTTTAATCCGAGCCTTGAACATAATACATTACAGTCTGACGTCAAATGTCAATTATTTTCGAACATCAAAACGTACAGATTATGTTTGCGCGGCGTGATTCGTTCGAGACACTTTTCTTATTACGTTAAACGAATAACGAATATCGTCAAGTTTTCGAGTTTATCGAAAATGCAAAATAAAGTGGCCGAAAAGTAATTGCGGTCTTCTATCTTAACGCCGAGGCCCCGAGTCGTCTCGTTTTTCTGAATCGTTACACGAAGACGTGTCGAAAAGCTCTACCGTTAGTTTCGCGTTAAAACTACACAACGTAAGGACTTGAAATTTGGAACAGTGATTTATCTAATGCTCTAGGCGTGCAATAAGAAAGGATTATTGAAAATTTAACCCCTAAGATGGTTAAAAGTAGTAAAATGTGTTAAAAATGAAGAACGTTATTTCTTGGTCAGATTTTCCATTATTTTTGTATAATTTACAGGAACGCCAGTTTTTTTTAAAACCAACACAGATTGTTATTATCTATGCAATAAGATTGGATTTTGAAAAATGTTGGCCCCAACTATGATTGTTCAGTTATTCGAGTCCGAGTTTGATTATCGATTCACAACGAAAACGACGACGGCGAAAAGTAATTTTCCCCCCCTTTAATATATTAACGCCGAGGGTAAAATGAAAAATGAAAATGCTGATACTTTTAAACAAAATAAATCGACTTTTTTGTTTTTCGAGCCTAGTCGAAAATCGTCATGGACGGAATGTTAAAATATGCCCGAAGAATTTTTCGGGAAAGTGTACACCGTACAAATGGATAATATTTTCCATTATTTGTTTGATTAAAACGTGACTTTTTTTTCCTCACAGTGTTGTTCGGTGGTATAAAAGTTGTGAAACCAATTAAAGTTACGATCTCTTACAAAACTGAAAAAAAAACATCGCTCTGTTACGAAAATAACAATACCGATTTTATATTTTCACCCGATTCCGGTGAAAAAGTCTGTACAAGTTTGGATTAAACAAACGCACCATGAGCACTCTACATTTGTTGTAAGTAATATTATATATACATACGTATACATTCTTTTTTGTTTTTTTACTTCACAAGAGTAGTTTTGTCGAAGACCTAATACTCGATTATCCAGTATACAATATAATATGAAAAACTGTCACCGTGTTTTAAAATATATACTTTAAGGAATCTCGTATTAAATTTTCAAGTTTTAACATGAAAAGTTAAAAAAGTTCTTAAACCATAACCGATTAAAAACTAAGAAATGTCAAAAATTTCAAAAGCCTATAAATAAAACGAATTTCATGAAATATTTCGAATTTTGTTAAAATTCGAGTTTCAAATGCTTATGATTTTTTTTTGTGAAATTATGGACAAGGTTTTTCTGGATCGGTCTGAGTATTATTTCGGTCGGATCGTGTTTACATGGGGACATTATTTGTCACGAGTCTAAAAGCAGTGGAATTAAAAATATCGGAAAACATTAGTAGTAAAATTTATCACGTTCTATAATAATAATAGTAATAATAGTAATAATAATAATAGTAACAACAATGGTGATGTGTAGGTCCGAGCGGTAAACGCGACCGCGTGGCGAAACGTTTCGGTTATTCGGCGATGCGCCCCGTGTGTAGGCTGTGGCCGAGCGGTACGGATTTACGTCGGCCGGCGGTCATTCGACAACAACACCGAAACTCGCCATTTTGACCGCAACAACAGTACTATAGTACAACTACTACTACTACTGCTAAGTAGGTGACGATTATACGATGATAGTGTGAAACAATAAAGCCGTGACCACACGTGATTACGAATATTTGCCACGCATCGTCGTCGACCAACGCGATCGGCTTTTTGACGATCGGTTTTCCAAAAAACTAGCCGGTCGGATTTTAAAATTTAAGTGGAGTGGTTATTATATATATTGTATAATAATAATAATGATGATTTAACGACGTATAATTTTTTCTATTTTTCGTGTGCTATTTTTGGATCGGAAGACGCGTCTTGATCGGTACATCGCGTGTGCCCGTTTTTAGAAAGAAAATTTCGTCTACCGAGTACCTATTGTCGTATTTTTGAAAGGTCGTCTCTCGACCATGTCCGACATTCGTATTATCAATGATCGAGAAACACTGCTCGCGAAAAACGACGATTTTCGAAAGTTTTCTCGAATACGTGAAATACAAAGGTCGCCATGCATATGCCATTTACCATGGTAACGCGTGAATGTATGCGTATGTATCAGTTGCTACGGTTACATAGATAGTTAATTGTATTTATCGACTTCTACGGACAACGCGTTATAACCGACACGGTTACAATATTATCAATTACTAATAAATAATATAATATAAACTGTTTGTAGAAAAAAAGGTTCGTCATCTCTCTCAGCTCAGAACCGTTTTTCGAATGCACATTGAATTCGAGTTTAAAAGGACAATTCGCCGATAGCAGTCACCCGTTCTCTGTATCTCATTCGACTTAAGTATATCGACCTTTTTCTCTCTCCGTAAATCGCCGTCCGGGTGGATTGGCCAATCGCAAACCCGCGATTTTCCGGGAAGGCCTTGTTCGTATTTTAACATGCAATTTCGAACAATTTCAGTCCCTTTTCCGTCGTTTGACGGTACATATATAATCCATGTAGGTACACGGAGTGCGTGGAAATACAATTTATACTGCATTAAAGTTTACGGAAATGCTCGTGTCAAATGTGAACGTACTCTTTCCTAATTGAAAAAAGTTTAATTATTTAAGAAATCCTCTTGGTCAAAATGCGTAATACGCAGGTCTCTCGCTAACGAACGTGGAAAAAGATGCATCGGCAATATTGATTAGTGCTCACGAATTAATAAACACAACAAATACTTTAAGTTCATTATTTATGGTCGCTGTAATTTTGTGTGGTCGTTTAAAAATTCGTATAAACTGTTGATCCTCTGAAAAAATTCTGTTTATCATTATCTGTTACTGTTCCACGCGAATACATTGAAATTAGATAATCGGACATTTATTCTTCTTGAAATTTATCGGTGTGCCGAAAACTGCCGGTTTGCACGTGTCTATAATACGACGTGTTCTCGATCTCGGACGGGTCTGGAGGGCGAACTGTATAATTGTTTAAAAACGTCTTACGCAATACGACGGGTACGATCGAATACAATGGTGGTTTTTCAACGAATACGCCTCGCGGACGTGCCTATTGTTTTGTCGCTCGCAAACTATTGTTGATTTTGCCAACGAACCGCGTCGCCAGACCGATCGGCCAAGTTTTCTCCTCGGGTCACTTATCGAGCGATTCGAACGTCGGGTAGGTCATCATCACCAGTCGAGTCGAATTCGACGGAAGGAAGCACGGCGCATTACTGAATGTAATATCGGTCAGAACAATGTTAATAAACCGTTATATTAAAATAACTGGTCGGGAGTCGACTCGACGACAATATGTTTCATGGAGCCAATTCGACGGGTAATTCGATCAATTGTTATCAATCCAAAGGTGTTATAAATTTATCGTAATCGTTAACAGAGGCCGTGTTCGGAGCAGGACAGAAAAGGCGTGGCCCAGGGGAGCAATTCAAAAAGCGCACGCAAATTTTAGAACTCAATTCGATAAAGTCACTGTTGACTTTAATCTTATTAAAAACACATTCAAATATGTAAAGTACATAAATCGGTATATTTTGTGTACATAAAAAACACGCGTAATTTTTTTAATCACATACTATTAATTAAGTTCGGATTGAATACATGAAAACGTAGTGATCGAAGAACATTATTCTACACAATAAAACGAATTTTTTTTTCGGACAGGTCGCCTTTTAAATGGTTTACCAGGGGTGCCACTAAATCTAAATACGGCCATGGTTATTACTCCGCACATACACTTATACTGGGACTATTCTCTAGGACTTGAGGAGTAATCACGACGTGGTGGAACGAAGACTGCGATAAACATATATTCTATAAGTCGACGTTGCAATTGAATCGGCTCCCAAATCCAGGTAGTCGATATTTTTACACTTAAAGGTAGGTAACTATATTCTATTGAATTGGCTTCCAAGATTTCGCTGTTAAATTGGCTCCCTCGATTTTACGGTTAAATTGGATCTCTGAACATTTTACTACGCGTAAACACCCGGGTCACCGAAATGCGGATCACATGCATATTTGGATTGCTAATAAAATAAACAATCATATATTATATTACGTTCATATATTTTTAAAATATTTATTTTATTTTATTAAATTTATAAACTCATTAGACTATATTTTTAATCATTAAAATAATTAGTGTTATAAATTGTATCGAATAATTATTATAAAACAAATAAAAAAATATATATGTACATATAACGAAATAATCACTGTGAAATAGCTCAATAACTAGGAATATTTGATTAAATTTTTGATTTTGCAATCACAGTCCACTGCTCTTAGTTCCTCGATTATCCGGAAGAAGGACGGGGTAACGCGGACGTAACGTTTTCGGGAGTATTTATTTCGGCGTAGTATTTCATTTAGAAGACGCGGTGATAGATGGCGTCGATATCCACGTTGAATCCGTGGCGTCTACTCGAAACGACAGAACGCGTAGCGAATTTCTGTCGTGTA
Source organism: Drepanosiphum platanoidis (assembly GCA_948098885.1). NCBI lineage: Eukaryota > Metazoa > Arthropoda > Insecta > Hemiptera > Aphididae > Drepanosiphum > Drepanosiphum platanoidis. Next base: position 7,780,443 of record OX402539.1, read on the forward strand.
CGCAGTCCAAAAACACACCCATGTTAATAGGATTGGTTCGCGGGCAATGTATTTCCGTCCTAACGTTTATAGTTTAGTAAAATTAATTGATTACGCATTCTCGTAAACATGATCATTAATTAATTTAATGCCGGTATATCAAACGTACACTTCGAATAATATTACAACGCTCAACTATTCGCAATAATTCACGTGCACAATATAATATCAAATGTGGCAATGCGGATTATTCCCATTGCGCACTCGGCATACCTTAAGACAGAGGAGAGTGCTACTACAACAAATGAGTTGTTTTTTTCTTTTGTTCTTTTTCTAATGGGTATTAAAGCGTCTGGCCGATGAATTATTGGGCCATTCACAGCTCAAATACCATAATAATATTTATTGGGTACGTTATATGGCCTCGACTATCGTCGATGCAATTTAATTTTGCATATTTCATCATGTACGTATAAATCCATTATTGTTATTTTGATTGAGGTTAAATTATAAATTATTTTCTCACGGAAGGGGTGAGACTGATTTTTTAACGACGAACAGCCGTCCGTCTAGACGACATAGAATAACATTGTTACACAGTTTATAAATTTATTATTAAATTTATAAACAGTTCAAACATAATTTTGATTTGATTTTTAAAGAAACTCGAAAATAGCATAACAATCATCGGTGTATAATTATGTAAGTGTTTCATCTGTTTATCTGATACTCATTATTTGTACGAATTCTTTGTTTAAGTCTACAGAATATTATATAAAAATTAGAGTATTTATATAAATCGGGAGGTTTTTTTTTTTTTTTATATGTTTTTAACCGTTTTAGCATGATAACATTCTTTCCAGCTTAATTACAAATATTATAAATATTGAAAAAAGGTCGTATAGGATATGTAGAGGGGGATATATCCACCCTTGAGAGAGAGAAGGGTTTTACTTTCCTTAGTCTGTCGGCGAGATAAAAAAAATTACCGAGCCGTTTGAGGGCTATAGTTTGAGCGTAGGTATGTACATATTATTATATTTGTAAGACACGATATTAATGAATATAAATAGTACGGTCATATAACGTATAATACGTACAGAAATTTGCGAAAAAAACAAGTGATGAATAATAATCAGTGAACAATGATAATGGTAATTATAGTAATAAATGCATAATTCACACAGTTATTAAAACGAGTCGTAGCGATTAACCATGAAATGTGTTTTCACAGAAATCGTGAAATCCGCACGGAAACTGTAGACCGTTATATATACGCAATATTAAGAACAATATCGCGCATAGACTCCGTGTTGCGCTATATCAATTTAATTTATTTTTTATTTAAAACGATTATAATAAAACAAATATAAAGTTATTTTTTTCGAATTTTATAGACATATTATATAGTCGCACCCCGTGGAAAAAACTCCCGAGTTAACTTTCTTGGATTTGTTTGTGAATTATTTTATTAAGTTTCACTCATAATAAATCTTCTCCGGTATTTTGTTCGAACGAAAATTCTAAGAACTTTGATTGCTGAATATTATTCTCTGGATTACGTTCGCGTTCATAAGTAGTGTGTTGTGCTGAAACTATTATATTCTAATGGAGAGGGGGAAGGGGAAATAACAACAATTCTATTACGAAAGTTTCAACTTGTAAATTAGATACGAAAACGTCCATTCGAATCACCAAGAACATAACTTTTTTCTTTTTTTTTTTAAATTTAAATTGAATCATTTCGTTTTTTCGGTCCAGTTCGTTTTGTTCTGAAAACGTCGTCGATTTGTATATCCGACCGGTACTATATTATATTATACAAGTAGTAAAAGTGTCACAATTTGTTAGTATTGAGACGAACACAAATTTTGATACCAGTCAAGACGTTCAACATAAATTTACCATCGTTCGGAATTTGATTTTCAATACGCTTATCGATTTTACGAAATATACCCAAATAGCACCTATTGGTATTAACGTCAAAAATACTCGAATCCAACGTTTGCTATGGTTTTAAAAATAACGCTTCTAATAAATGTTCACGTTCTTAAAACGTATCGTGAGAATTATAATATGAAAAAAGAGCTCTTCACAAACCTATGAATTTTTTCTGCTCATTTTTATTTATTTTTTTTACGAATTAAAGCTGTTATTACACATACCGGACGATTATTAGAATATTGTTTATAATTAAGCCGAATCGAGTGTATTTGAAAAGTTTAGGTACACAAACCATTATTTTTAAAATATTTTTCTTCACAAAAGAAATACTTAGAGTTTTTCACGGTGTCCCGACAATAATATTCCAGCCTCTTTTAAGACGTTTTTAATGATTGTATTGTACCGTTGAGAGCAGAGTATTTTTAAAGAGCGATAGAAGTCGAAAAATACTGTAGTGCACCTACTCAGGTGTAGTTTGTATTGTAACGTACGGTTATGACCGACGGCGAAAGCGTTCTGAAGAGAAAGAATTGTCTTCAAATATTGAACTCGGATCTTTCTTCAAACAGTACAAAAGGGAATTTCACTTTGAGCTTAGAAATCATTTTTTTTAACATTATATTATTCTATAATAACGTCATCCGCGTACAGGGTGGCCCACCGTGATATCCTGATGTGGCGAATATCTCTGTAAATATTAATAATTTTTAAAACATTTAATTTTGAATTTTAATAAAATTAACAACCGTATCAACGAGTTGTTATAAAAATTTCAAAGCGACGCTATTGAAAACCGAATAATTGATTTCCTAATAAATTACAGCAAATGTGAGTTTATAGGAGAGGATATAAAGCGTATCTAGTAGTTATATTGGCTAGTCAATAAATTAGTCTAAATTAGATAACCTTTTCAATGAAAATATCTTTACATCTGCCATTAATTATTGCGATAGTAAATACAGATAGTGCAGCCGTAGAAATGACTCAGTAAAAGATATTTATAACGTAAAAATATTTTTTCTTATTTATAACAATGAAACAATTATTTGATTTTCGACTGTGAAAAATTGTCATTTTCACAACAACTTGTAACAAAAGATAGTAACTATGAAATTTTATAAATAAGAACGATTCAAAAGTTATTTTTCTAAAATATGAATTTGACTAGAAGTGTCTAACGTGACCCGTCGACATAAAATTGTGCCAAAACGAAAACATTTAATGAAAAATAAATTTTTTCGATGATATTTCCATCGGGATATCAATGGTGGGCCACACTGTGTTCGTATTTACAAATAATATGGATTTCTTGCATAGAATTTCACTGGAAACTGTTGTCGAAGGCGATACTGTAGCAAGGACGAACAAGTAGCATAAAAACATTATCGATTTACATTGAAGGATGTTTAAGCGGAGAGGAGACAAAAAAATTTGCTTAAAAATACACTCTACAAGCGTTCCGAGGTTCTATTTACATAGGTTATCTATATGCGTAGTTTAAACATTTTGAAGTTGTTGTTCACAGCCAACGGCGTTGTATTTTAATGTCATTAACGTCGTCTAATCAAATCGTAGACAAGAATATTATTACTCAAAAGCAAAACACACATTTGTGCAACTTGCCAAATCACCGCAGTGATGAATATTGGTTGTTAACACGAAACCCATATGTTAACTCATACAATATTGAGCCCAAAGAACTTCGATACGGTTCGTATATTTTATACCTAATCAGTTTTTCGGTCGGGAAATTGACTTTTTTTGTTAACTCGAGATAAAATAATGTCCCCCATTATGGCGATACGGACGTGAATTATTTCTTTTTCGGTTTACTTTGGTATTGGGTATATATTGGTACGAAGACATTTTGAATAATTTTTAATGCGAATAAGAGTATAAGAAAAAGAGTTTGAGCACGAAGTTTTTTCTTATACATCCACGAGTTTAAAAAAGTTCTCGAATTTCACGGATGCGAAAAACCAACTGCCGTTTTCATCACATTCATTACTTCTTATCAGTTGTCCCCAACCTTCCATTTAAACGATTAAAAATTTCTTATCGAAAAATATGTACATATATGTATATTTTTTTCGTTACCTACCAGATTTCACGTTTTAACGCTTTTTTGATACCAAGTTAAGGAAAGATAGCAATTTTTTTCGTTTTTTAAGACATTGCATTAAAACACGATACAATCATATTATACGCGCGCGTGTGTGTGTGTGTGTGTTGTGAGAACGTTCACGCGCGTACGTACTCGAATACGAAATAAAATTATATAATGATAATATTTATTTTCACGCGCTCGAGTGCGTACGTTTAGTCACGGCAGAGATAAACAAATTGAATTGATGACGGCATTATTAGTTTAATATCTGACGAGCAAGAGAAGTGTGCGACGCGTCGTGCGAGACATTTTCAACGATATCATGTGAGCTACGCGTATTGTATCATAAAACTAACATACGCATTGAGAGTTTTATTGGTTTAGTCGTATTATCTGCGAGCGATATTTTGCGACGAATAATTAATTATACGTAAAGGAATGTACACACGTCGCGCGTCGCACGTCGTCGTAATATATTATAATTATTATAACGTAACGTTTCTCATATCTCGTAATTTATTTCAAACGGTTTTAATCAGTGCCGGAGTCGAGTTGGGGGGGGGGGGGGGGGCTAAAACGGATGCTCGTGGTCCCCTCCCCGAAATGTTAAGTTTGAAAATATTATACGAAATATAACAAATTCATTAAACGTACCGTGTGATTTAGCTGTTGTGGAATATTCGTAGAAATGTCGATAATATCCTTGTACCGACGTTATGATCGATTTGTTGTAAAAATAAAAATAGACCATTCGAGTTTAGCTTATGACCAGATCATCGCAATACTTTTACCATAGGGGTACCACTCGCACTTATGATAAATTTGTTTTTTATTTGATTTTCGAGTGATGGGTGCTCGGAGTAATTTTTAATATAATAATTATTATCGGAGAAAAAAATTGTACACGTGAAACAAAACGCGTTCACGTAAATACATAATATTTCGAATCTCTTCCGGGAAAAAAACATCCTGGCCGGGCATTGGCTTTTAATGGAATTCGAAACTTTACCGTCGATAGTTTTTTTCGAGTTTAAAACGATCGAAAAATACAGGTGAAACGCCGCCGGCTGATATTAAAACCGAAAGTTTAACCGTGATTTAAACAGCGTAAATAATAATTATAGATCGTTTTATTAGTGCGGTATCGTATTCGCTCGTCGTCGACGTACAGTTATGCCATTCAAAATAATAGAGAAAATGTAATTTCCAAACGTATGAAATCAATTCATGAGGACAGTCCATTTTGCAACGTACGAGCGTGTTACCAATTTCCGAACGTATTGCTGTGAATCCGTCGTCGTCTCGTCGGTGTTGCGCTATAATTTACTAACGCAGCGAGTAGGTTAGGTAAAAGCGATACGTGCTGGACGATAGGACGATAATAATTGTTATACAAATATTATTTGACAAATTCGATGTTCATGATAATAATATTATGTTTTACGAGCGAAATAATGAAAACGTTAACGATTTCAATGCGTATAGCTCCGGAATCACAAAATAATATAAACTGTATTATGCCATTAAACTATTCGTTTGATATTATGCTGTTGTATAATGCATTAAAACTTTGACAACACTCCGTTCAAACATAATAATAATATGCGTTATAATAATAATTTCACCTATAATAGAAAATCGTAAAACATAATAATATATACTGTGTGTGCTTTGAACGTTAACGATATTGTTATTAATTTCTAAAGACTCTCGTATTGTGAAATTCAATGCAGGACTGTTGCTTTTAAATTGATATTACGCAACTGTCATTATTTTATTTTATCTTTTCTTTTCTTTTCCTGTTTTTTTTTTTTTTTCACAAGAAACACGTCATTACTTTTTTTTTAATTATAAAAGAGTGGTAGAAAATGACGAAAACGTGATGTTATTGTGTCACTATATGCTGCGACATTAATTTTTTTTTTTTTAAATAATTTTTTTTTCTATTACTATAGGTAACATAGTTTAATTTATTCTACTTCTTCTCCCCCCCCCCCCCTCTAATACCGTGTACGAGTAGCCCACAGATGACCAATACCGCATTTACGTAGCGTAGGTACTCTTTCGTTTTGAAATCCATCATCCACAAAAAAAAACCCACATAAACTACTCTGAACTTTGACCGTAATTTATTTTTTATTAAGTTATGGGCATTTTACGATTCCCACGTAAGTATCTAAAATGTGATACCGTCTCTACGTGGGTTTGCAATTTAAACGCGAAAAGTTTCAAGCACAATAACACAATTCTCCGCCGCGTTTCAGGTCTAAACCGAATAATGCACATTATCATAAAATAAACGACACAAACTATGCTCGTGGTAAAAGTCCCGCGAAATCTAATAATAATAACAATAATAATAAATGATTATCTCACTCCTTATATAACATGTGAAATCAACTTATGCGATTTAGTAAGTTTGTTTCGAGTTTTGTTTGTTTCTAATATACATTTTGTTTTCATTGAGTGAATCCCATTAAAATTATTTTAACTGAAAATTAATTATTTTCCCCACGCACGCATTCATTGTTATGTATTAAAATTCAGAATACGCCGCATATATTGGTTTTCAATGCGAATCGAATGATTATTATTTTATAAGTTAATTTCACAATTATAATAATTATATAATATATGATTTCGGCAGTTTATTTTTTTATTTGTTTCGCTGTAAAATTTATACTGTTTCCGCTAACCGTTATAATTTTTTTATTTTTTTTTCATGGAACATTTAGGCGTGAACTATCATACTGTTCCATAAATTGCACATATTATTTATTTAACATCGCCATTCACTGTTAAAATATTAAATCGGAAAATTTATACTCAACGTGAACGCTGCTGCTATTTATTACACGAATCGATGCTCGTTATATTGATCTATATTTATTGTTTACACAGCGGTCAGTCGGTACAAGTTGACCGATTGTCGAAATAAAGTATACGATACTAATGATCGACAGCAGAAGCTTAATAAACGTAAAAAACATGATTATGTCATCAAAAAAACCCGACGATCTTTAAGCGGCCTATAGACGTGCAATATTATTGTGCAATATGGATTGTACAATATATTATAGGCTGCCCATAGATGTACAATATTATTGTACAACCATCGAGTTTGTGCAATTAAATTGAGTCGTGTAGAGCTAATATTGATGGTTGTACAATCTATTGTATATGTAATACTGCACAATATTACCAATATACGGCACAATATTTTTCGAATTGCACAATATATTTCAAACTTTTTTGATTTCATACAATATATTGCACAACTCTTCAATATTAACTACACACGATCAATTATATTGTACAAACCCCGATATTGCGCAATAATATTGCACGTCTATGGGCCGCTTTACCAAAAGGTATTGATTTTGCAATATCATATTATTACATAACTTTTATCGAAATCGCGTGCGTGCGATGAACAATAGAACGAATACAATGAAACTTTTTTCATTGGACGGTCGAATACGATCGCAGGCAAATCTATTGTCATTGGTCGATAAGCTCGATAGGCGTATACAATTAAAGCGGAAACCCGACGATGTTTACCAAAAAGTATGGATTTTGCAACGTCATATATTATTACATGACTTTTACCGAAATTGCGTGCGTGCGCGCTCCATTCCTCTTTCAATCATAGACGCCGTCACCACATACAAATAAGTTAGTTATTTTTTATACTTCAAAATTCACTAAAAATATATGGCAAAACAACGTTTGCCGGGTCAGCTAGTATTGTATATACAGTAAAACTTCCGTTAACGGTCACCTCTATAGGACGGTCACCTCTATGTAACGGTCAATTTGTTTGGTCCCGTCGAGTGTTATGGGAAAAAAACATTAATACTTCTAAATAGCGGGCACTCTAATTAACGGTCAACATTTAAAAGTATATCAAATGGAAAATTATTATTTCGAAATTATTTTTGACAGTTTATCTTAACGAGCTTAATTTATGATGTCGATAAGGCAATAACACTTGTCCGTGACTGTGTATTTTGTCATTTGTGTTCAGTGTATGTTTAAAACGTTTCGAAGTACGTACCTATAATTTCAATGGCGTCCAAACGAAAACATCTAACTTTAACAGAAAAAATCAAATTGTTAGATTTTTACCAAAAAGAAAATGTGAGTGCACGTACTCTTGCAGATAAATTTGGAATAGGAAGAACACAAGCCACCGATTTAATAAAAAACTGAGAAACGATTTTAAAATTATGGAAATCCCACGGTAATGATCAAATGAAAACTACAAAACGTCGTAAAACCGAATCAGGCAATATCAACGAAGTTGTATACGAATGGTTTTGTGCAGCTCGTGCTAAAAAATCATAAATACAATTTTTAATACCCATATTCATATGCGTTATTTTAATATTGGTGTTTTATTTTTAAAATTTGTATGACCTCTATATAGCGGTCACCTGGAAGGTCTTGAACTTCTGTTAACGGTCACCTCTGTACGACGGGCACCTCTAAATAGCGGTCATTATTTACAGTCCCTTCAGTGACCGCTATATGGAAGTTCTACTGTATATATCAATGGAATTGTCGTCCGATGAACATCATATAAATCGCAGATTCGTATCGATTGTTGTCACGCTGAAAAATTTAACTCAAAATAAAATTTAAACTTTTTAAATTTTCTAAGAGTACGCCTAGGCCACTGCGACCTAAATACAATGTTTAACCGATACGAAAAGGAAAACCAACAACAATACACCGCGCGTCGGTGGCGTATGCTCGCGTACCGTTCGTTCATTGGTTCGGCGGAGCAGTGGCTTATTTGAATTCGAAAAAAGTTTTGCTTCGGGTTTTTTTTTTTCCGCCAATCCCACAAAACGTTGTTGTTTTTCACCGGACGCAGTCAAAAACTGAAATTCAATGAACAACGTATTCACATGTATACATTGTACACACGTTCGTTCTCTTTCTCCCTCTCTCAAATGAGAGAGCTCTCTCACATGCGCGTGCGTACAAAAAGCGTAGTCGTTCGAATCGATCGTGTAATATATATATATTATATATACCTGAAGCGCATATACCTCGGTTACTTGTGCACACAACGTCGTGTAATTAAGTTTCGTCGAATAATAAAATCGGACTGTGAAATCGCATTAAATGCAATTATAACGCCGGCCGTCGCGTGTCCACCGCCCGGCGTTCATCGGTTATCCGACGCGATTCGAAATAAGATTACCGCGCGTCTGTCGCGTTCCGCCGCCGCTGTCGACAATACGCTCGCGAGTTCGCGCTGCGCAAACGTAGCCGAGTGATTTTCGTCGCCGACTCGATTAGATTTTTTACACCAGTGGTTCTCAACCGTTTTGTACTCATAGACCGCCCAGACGACTTATTATAAGTATGACTACCGATAAATTATAATAATTTTTTACAAACGCAAACCGATAGGCTCAATACGCTAATAAATTATCATAAATAATAGATCTTCGTTCTTTTGTTTCAAAAACGTTAATTTCGTCAATTAAAGTGTTGATACCGCGCCGGTTCCCGACGACGTAATAATATCGTTACATGCAACACACGTTCTATATAGTGAATATTTTTTTCGGAGAAGAGAAGTTTTAGTTTTTCGTCTTCGTCCGAGTCATCTCGAATAATACGCGGCTCGTTTTCTCGGCGTGCATGCGACAAGCAACGATAACGGGCTGGACCGGACCGGACGTGTTGAAAAGACGGCCATAATCGGACTTCGTATACACAACCGTGGTCATCGTCACCGCTTTTGTTATTTATTCGACGTTTTCCGACTATTTTACTTTGCGCGCGCGGAAACAATCGACGACGGGTCCTGGAACGACGAGTCCGCCGTTTGGATGTTTGCCCTCTCCGGGGCACGGCGCGGCGCGAGCGACCGAGATTTCTAATATCTTTAAGTAAACCGAAATAATTATCGTGACGTCGTGATTCGAACGTCAGATCAAGGCCATCGCCGCGCGAACCGATCGATTTCGACGTTTTGCAGCATCACACATGCATTGTTAACGCGTGCACGGTTTGTCACGAATCGATGTTCATTCCTGCCCACGAATCGTCCTGAATAATTTTTTTGAACTAATTATAATATAGCCGTGTCTCATTGAATTTTCCCGACGACCGTTATGTGACCTCGGACGTTTTACCTAGATTCGTCCGGAAAAATTCGTCTCGAATCGATTTTAATTTATAAATTTAAATAAATATGAGTTATTCTATATACACGTGCAACATGTAAACAATAATTTCCCTTGCCCGGCCTCATGAAGAGTACGAAATAAAAATGTTATATTTTTTTTGTTGTAATATTACCGCGGGCTTTTGTAATATTAAACGTTATGTTTTGTTTCGAGTAATTTGGATTTCGTTAAAATTTGACTTGATTTTTTTTTTCTTGCTGGGCCCCGAAAGGTATTAAAATAACGACGGTACGCGTTAAATTATAAAACATTTATTCAAAACACCCGTCATCAATAAATAATAAATAACAGGTACCTCCTGATATCAAATTTCAAATCGACCCGTATGGCAACGCGTTTTATAGACATCTAAAACATATTGTAGAGTATTGGTTTACGAATTACGCCATTGCCGGTGAATGCTTTCACGTCGGATTATTTTTTTGTTTAAATTTTACCCGTTAGAAATATTGTTTCTAGACGTTATTTCCGTCGACACATTTCACTGTCGCATTATTATATCATCGGGATATCATGCGAGAACATCGTCATCGACGACGTGATTTCGCGCTTTTTATATTTTTTTCTCCCGTTTGACACTTGGGCTGCTTATGGCGTCGACGTGTGCGGAAACGCAGGACAACGAAAACAATAGCCGCAGGACTCGTAGTCGTATATATTCACGCGCGAACCGTCGAAAACTCGCCATACTCCCGTCCCCTCCACCGCCGCGGCGTTCGTCGAACCTCTCCCGTCGATCTCGTTTTTTTTTTTCTGTTTCGTAAATGGGGCGGAAAAAACCGTATGAAATCATCGTCGGCCATCATCACGGCGTTCGCTCGTTTGTTTTATTTTTTTACACCACTTCCTCTCGGTATGTTAAAATAATAAATAATATATGATAATATTATACCGTCCCGAAAAAAAAAAACCGACGGCCATCGTCCGTTTTTCACCGTCTACTACACGCGCGCGACGACGTACAACGACGACGTATCGACAGACGGCGCGCGAACGGGTCCGGACGTCTCGTGTCCACGGTTTTTCGTCGCGCGACAACGCCGTGGTCACGCTAAACGGGTCCTTCGCCTTTCACGTCCTTCGCCCCTCGCTTTATAACCTGACCTAACCGAACCTAACCCGAACCCCTAATCCGACCGCTAGCTCCAGACGTCGCCGTCTTTCGTCGTGGGAAAAACGCGTCCGTCGCTCGACGATAAAGGCGTGCAATATCATATATTCTGTATCTTTATTACGCGCCTGCAATATTTTCGGTTTTGCTTTGCATCGTTTCACCATGTTTTCGCTTGAAATCGAATTTCGAAACACGGTCGTAACGTGCTGCCGGGGTCAACGAAAATTTTCGAAATTCACGATCCGCAGTTTATTTGAATTCGGTACTCGATATGATATCATAAGATTATGGTTTTCAAAATTTAACGCCGTTCGTATTCGACGTCGTCGTACACGCCATCTCATCGGTTTCCGCTCGTCTCGTCGAAGTGTTTACGGCGTTATTACGACACGTCCGTCCCGATTGTCGGCACAAAGGTCCAATTAAATCTCGCACTCGTCGTGTGTACGTGTTTCCTCCGAGAAGCCGATCCGCGACGACGGATAAACGCCGTGGTTCAGCCCAGTGTTCAAACAAAACATCACCGTCGTCAAGTATTTTAACAATGAATTCAGGTACGATTATTATTCAAGTCGAAAAACGTAGAATTCGTCTAACGTTACACCGACGATGGTGCTCGTGATTTTTTCTCAACGGTTTATTTTTTATTTATTTTTTTTTAACTGCCTTATGTGTTAATGAAATCGTGCTTGTGAGAATTGGAACGTTTGAGTTTCATTTTCAAAAGTGTGCATTATTGTAAAATCAATAGGTATTCTTTTGGCGGCGAGAGAAAGAAACTTTATTTCCGAATGAGACGATTATTTGTATTTCTTACGTCGAGATTAAAAAAATATCTCACGAACCCTGACGGTATGAGAACCGTTTTATATAAGTTTTAATATATTTCACAGTGACTTCAAACGATACGGTTCTTTTAAATATGAAACAGTGTAAAATGTATATAAATATACTTTCACGAGGAGTAGGTATCGATGTTCGTGTAAAGTAATTGGTTGAGAAAAAAAATTCACAATTGTTAAAAACCTTTTAGCAAATCATATATCTTTTTCATCGATGTAATAATATTACATTCATCCGTTATTCTTTTACGCGATAAATTTATTCGTACTCACATTTCTTTTGGACGATAATACAAAGGATATGAAAATATTTTCGACTATAATACGGAAACATTCGACATTTTATACATATTTTATTTTCAAGGTAAGGATCCCGATTTAAATTACGAGATTTTACAATTTTTATCTTCTTTTCGATGAAAACTATAGTTTTCCATTAAACTCGACGATCATGCTCCAGAATAATAAACGTAATCGATTGGACAATAACTATTTAATGTTTATAAAATTCCATGGACCGAACGTCATAACTTATGCGCTAATATTGAAAAATATTATTATCATCTAAATCATTGATTCGCGATCCTTTTGCACGCGACGACGACGTCCCAAAAGTGCGTTTCTCAGTAACCGTTTTCTTCAAATGTTATAATAGAAATAAAAAAAAAACACTTGATTTTTTTTTTTTTTGTACAATAGTTTAGTTTAAAACAATAGTTTAGTTCGCTGAGGTGCCTATTCGTTTATTAGTTTTTATTGGCAAAGTGGGTAGGCGTGATGAATTAAATCACTCGCGCAGGCGTTAAAACTAAAATCATAAACAACAAGCGATCGCACTAAAACGAAAGTAAAACAAAACGCAGTGTTTTTGTTAACAAAACAACGCGCGGAATACAAATAATTTAATACTAACCGGCACATATCGAAGCCGACGGTCGTTTGCTGACAAACCGATATCCGGCTCAATCCGGACGTCACGCGTGGTGTGTCCGGGGTTTTCGCGAACGCTAATCTGCATAGTTGTACGTATCGTTCTCCGTCGTTTGGCCGTCACGGAGCTGCAGAGATCGCAGGACGACCGAAACGGTTGTCGCAATACGTCCAGTTTGTCATAATGCATTCGGTGCGTTATTATCGTGTCGTTTGACGTATTATAATATAAGCTGCGACGGGAAAATCTCTCGTCCTCCTCCTTAAAAAATTATTTAAATTTGTGGGCGATTGCCGGCTGGGCCCCGAGACCGACCCTTTCCCCCTGGTCATCGATCTGAAACGTTGAAAAAACGCGTTTTTAAAATGTCACGATTCGCGTTATGATTGCTTTATCGAGTACAACGTAAAAACAAACGTAAACAGTAATTTAATTAGAAAAACACTCGAAAATCGTGAAAAAAAACCTACAAAAATCGCCTAATGTGTTTTTCTTTTTTGAAAAACAAATATTCATATAAATTTTTATCTCGTGTTTAGAGACCGATCGAAAAACAATAACGTTTCGGATAAAGTTAAAACAGTATATTATTAATAAAGCCAAAGGGTTTACTCGGCAGTATGTAAATCGAAAAATGTGTTCGTGCCCGTATATTATTACAAAATGGTAAATCGGGTTGGAATAGAAATATATATTTAAATGTGTAAACGTTGGATAAAAACGCACGAGTTAAAAAAAAAAAAAAAAATTGATATATATTCAAATGTTGCAGTATAAATATGCACCCGCAAAGTTTTATAATAACATTAGACGATAAAACGATGTTTGAGTACTGTGCGCAAATTATTTTTGAAAACTATTGATCCTTATACGGCGTATTTCGTTGTAGCTGTTTATTGTTTACTATTTTATTATAATTTGTTTATATTCATAAAATATAATATAATATACGAGTTTCAAATTTAATTTTGGGTTTTTGATTTTGACTGGAGTAGACTGGGGCTAATGGCTTTACTTTGTGTTATTTTTCCGAATACCCTATATTAAACGACGACGTGCCGCACACGCGACCTATATAATACTAATTTTATTATAAATTAAAAAAAAAAACATCGGCTTTTTTTATGTTGATTGCGTTTAGAGTTCATCGTACTTGAAAAAAAAAAAAAGGACTTGTATTAATTTACGATAAAATACGAATTAAAGTAAGGATAAAAAATAGCACACTACGATATGTCATTAATAAAATATAATAATTTTTTTAATAGCTTTTTCTTTTTCTTCTAGTGTGACGGAGGATAACTGTCGAGGTCGGTGGCCGGCAGTCGTGTTGTTAATGACTCGATCGATTTGAAAGCGATTCGCAAAGACTATTACCTACCGGTATAAATGGCGTATACGCGCGGTGCACATTTTCGCGAACAACACGTTTTCCGTTTTTTTTCTTCTTTTAACACGAGTTAAAAAACGTCTGCGCCTGATTCGCCGCCGCCGCCGCCGCCGCGCGTATTATTTCCGTGTCGGATTTTTTCGTTAGTAAGAACGGTGCAGCTCGTGTGTGTGTGTCTTAAGAGAACCAATGCAATCAGCGAGTGCGTGTGCTTTTTACCGTTTGTGTGTCGGCGGTGTTTTCGCTACGTAATTCAATTCTTTTTGCGCAGGGACTACTTCCATTTATATGGTGTTTTCGCGTTGTTTGTCTTTTTATCAAACTGCCGTACGTATAGCTACTCTCTGTCCAGGTGAAAACAGACACAATAGTGTTCTTTGGAATTTAATTTTGTATCTTTTGACGTGTACGTTTTTTAACGACAACTCACTCTCTCTCTCTCTAAATACACATAATATATTTAGGAGGTATATTCAGGTTTTATTTTAAAACAATATGTATTATTTTAATATTCGTTGCATTTTAACAAAACGGACCTAGCCGCTGCAGTGAGTTTTCGAAACGATTCGTTTTTATTAAATTAAATTCGTTTGACGCATAACACAATCTTATCGTAGTCGGTGCCAAGAGTCTGGCTAACGCGATAACTAACGGCTAACCCGTGGTTTACGTTTCCGAACGCGATTTCGTCCGGATTTTATCTGGATATGAAATATTTAAAGCGAAACCGCGGACTCGGGCGAATGTTTATTAAATCGGTTTCGCGTCGCGCACGTTATCGATTGAAAATTCAACAATGTGCGCGCGCGGTAATATCGCGATATTTTAATACGGACCCGTTCTAGTCGGACGTCGGCGTGTGGCTTAACCGGATTAGTGAATACGTTACGCACTGTATTACACCTAACCACGCGAAATACGTGTCGTTTTTGCGGTTTATATTATAAATATTGTATCGTCGTGTCGATCGAGCCGTATATTCGGATATACGGATATAGAGCGTGAGCGGGTCGTTGTCGGCAAGACGTGTTTTCTAAGCGCACGCGTCAGTGACGGTCGCGTGATGTCTCTTTTCGTTTTTGTTCAAAACAAAACCGACGCCCGATCGTCGTTCGTATCGATAAAAACAGTAACGTATTCGTTTATTACTTTGTTGTTGTTGGTGTTTTCCCCCTCCCCCTCGAAATCGATAATAAAACGTAACGGGACAGAAGCTGATGAAAACTTCTCTCGATCGGCGTGGTGTAAAAAAGCAAATGCTCACGGTAAGGTATCTCTGGCAAAACGGAAAAAAGGATCATTTTATGTTTTTGGGGAAAAAAGAAGGACCGTTTTATGTCTGGGCCCTATATATATATATATATATATATTACATCTCGGATGAGTTTCACCATAGAGGTATGTATAATTTATATAACTCTATGCACTTTACATACATTAAAATTTTTCAAGACGTCTCGACTTTATTGCTGTCTAGTTGAAAATATATTTTATCGCTCTAGCTGTTTAAGCGCGCGCGCGTGCGCAGATGCCACTGTACCGGCGCGGTGGTATAATACTTGGCGTATAATTTAGTCTTCAAAAACGTCTGCTTAAGTCTACCGAAAAATGTGCGAAACTAATTTAAATTAACATGCATTTGTTATTCCGAGTAATTATGTTTCTCGTAAATTTGAATATTTGATAATTCATATCTACTCAATTTTAGACTGCGCTCGCACAGTCTAATGTGTCCCTTATGAGTACTAATGGTTATTATATTATATTATGGCTCGGTATAGTTTTTTGCAACGCAAAGCCGCCGCACGTACGCGTGCACATGGAACATACGCGCAGTCGTTTGATTTTGATTTTTCATCAGAAAAAACCGAATAAATAACAGCTATATGTTTCGTCGATACAGGACAAAAGTCTATAATAATAATAACGTCAGAACGCTATAACATAGTTGTGACCGTTATTATCGTGCGATTATAAAAACGTATATTGTTTTGTGTACCATGTACGTTTGGTGGTCGTTGCGCACCATTTTCATCAATGTCATTTCTAATATTCTCTGTATAAAATATCAAATATCAAACGGAAAATATAAATTATTTTCGACTGAAAAGTTATTTACGACTGTCTTTTGAAACGTATTTTTGTTTATAGTAGTTTTGTTCAAAAAAATTTTAAAAACGAAGGTAATAATTCAGTTTTTTTTCGAACGTTTCAAGAGAGTGGCCAACTCTAACATTTCAAAAAACAAAATATGAACAAAACGTAACACGGACACTTACACATAGGCGTGATTAACGTATGTAAATAATACGTTATTGTAATATTTATTATAAATACTGATATTTTCCAATGCATATCCAACAGAAATACGAAACGCGTCACAAATTACAATATAGGCAGGGGCGTAGGCATAGGCCCTATAGGCCCGTGCCTAGAGCGGCAACATTTGGAGGGCGGCAAATTTTAACGATATTTTTTTACAAAATTACAATAAATATTTTTCATTTGATGAAATCAAATTTTACTAATTTTTTGTTCGCACTAAATTAAACATCTATCTACATGTATTATATTACTATATTATACAAATACGAAACACAGTACGAGCACATAGATAACAAAACATACGCGCATTCAATGCGGGTTCGGTAAAGACAGACAGACAAACAGCATAGTTTATAGTTAGATAATGACAGGGAAATACCCGCTTATCGTTATGAAGCCGCCCGTTTTTAACTTTTATTCCAATGCTTTTAATAATAACATTCAATTTTATATAAACTATTAATTAGTCATTACTGAATTGTTGGACACACCACACGGTACACACGGACGATACACGGGCAGGATTATTTTCAAATCTTCAAATCGACTATGGGTAGTGAAAAACTCAATAGTTTGGCTATATTGAATATCGAAGCGGATTTACTGTCGACTTTAAATTGCGACGATTTAATTGATGCATTTGCCGAGGAAAAAAGTAGAAGAAAAAGTTTAAAGTTTTAATGTTTGTAATTTAATGTTCATTAATCATTAATAATGTATAATTTTTAAAATAATAAATTGTATATTTAAATATGTTTTAAAAATAATTTTAGGAAGGATGGAGGGGGGAGGCGGCAAATTGGAAAGTGCCTATAGGCGGAAAAACCTTAAATACGCCACTGAATATAGGTATGAATACGAAAATCATACACGAACGTATATTATGATATTAATCGACCGAGACAGAGCGTCGCGTCGTTTTCAAGCGAGCCGGGTGCACTCAGACAATTCGCCCGCTTTCGTACGACGTATCCAGTACACAATAATAATATAGTCGTGTACTATGTACCGAGTACTCGCATAGTTTTATTGATATATTTCTTTTCGTTGTTCGCATACGCGATCGGCATTCGCATCGTACGGTATTATTTGATAAAAACATAACGTGTAATGTCATATACGTACGTAGAAACTAGAAAGGTACACGCGTATTGCAGTAAAAACTTTTCGAACCGAAACGACCGAAGAAATATTCCGTTTTAGACGGGTTTCCGGCTTATCCGGTACAATGGGACGCGCGCGGTGTAATATTATTGTGACGAGGCCAAATTTAATTCTCCCGTCTCCGACAGATTTCTATAATGTCCAAAGGGCCGTGTTATAGACGATTCTTATTACGATACACTCGAAGACGCGATGTCAATCGACACGTCGACGTCGGGGCGGGCGTCTATCGTAGTGTTTATCATCGCTGATTCGCGCGCCAAGACGATCGATTCGTGTTTATAAATATACCGATGTGAACCGTTGCGTTTTAATACACGTCGCGACGGTCGTGTGTTGTGTTAATTATAATTTAATCTGCTTCGAACGCGCGACTATAATGTTACGGCGCGTACCTACCCGTTGTTTACAATTACCGGTCGTATAATTAATGCACGTCGTAATCATTGTTCGGTCCGACTCTCGATAAAATGTAACGCCAAGTCGGATGATTATTATTATTTTTAACAACAACTTACCGACGGATGAAGGAGCAAAGCTATATATATATATCACGTTGACGTGCACACCAATTGCAATGCCATGATAGCGATACAAATCGATGGCGCATCAATTTATTTCGATGTTAAAAAAAGTGAAAAAAAAATCTATTAGTTTCAGAGTAAACGAGCGTCGTCGCGACGTTCGAGAAACATTAATATATAGATATAATATAAACTACGACTGTCGATGTTTTACCATTTCCCACCCTCTTTCCAAATTCTATAAACGTATATGCGAGTGCGCGGGAACGTATTTTTTTTTCGAAAAATCTGCATTCTCGCGCGCAAACATACAGAGTACCTACTCGGCGAGTTTTTACATAAAATATTAACGGTATTAAAACCATTTACACGGATCGAGTCGAAAGGAAAAAAAAAATAATAAGTTTTAAAACATTTCGAACTCGAACGCGAAAAGTCTTCCATTGTAACTAACAGTGTGTAATGTGTTTTATCACGAAAAGAAAAAAAAACCGTCAGTAAAGCGCTACGTATTAATTTAAAGTTTTATTGAATCGTGTAACGTCGTAGGTATTTGTTTCTATTTATTATACACAGTAGTATAGTAGGTGTGCCGCATGTGCGTCGTACAATTATTATTTAAATCTGCAAAATACAGAATCTACGTCATAATAACGATGTGTGTTTAAAATAATAATAATAATAAACTCGGATTTTTTTTTTTTATCGCGTGTGCTTTATACGTAATTTCACTGCAGGCTAAATTCGAGAAGTGTGTTTTAACTCTTGTGTAGAACTAAAATAAGGGGACGCCTTAGCGCGTGAAGTGGGTATGTTAATGCGTGTGAAAGCAGAGTTTTTAAATCTGGGATTATAATCTTCACGAGATTTTCTCTTCAAAAAGAGGAACGTATTTAACCCATGGAGTGGTAGAGCAGAGATAAGTGCCAATTATTTAAAATGTGATCCTTTCGAAAGTTTTCATTTTTCATATCTTTAAAGTTAAGTAAATCAAAATGTGACTCCGCCATGGTTTTAAATAATATGTTTAACGTTAACGTTAAAACGCATTTTTCATTTATGATCGACCAGATATTATAATGCAAAACTTTTGTCGCGTTCGTTATTTTTAAGTTTTTTATATTCGTAACTAGCTGTCCCCGCACAGCTTCAAAATATACATTTACGTAAACTAATCCGAATGAAATTCACGTTCGCGTATAATGTTTTGCAAATTAATACCGAACGCGCGATTATCATTCAAAAAGTACGAGTGTTAACAGTTAGATATTATTACTATTAATTACAATAATTATTTATATACAACACATCTCCGTTGTGTGTCACAGGTATCAAATCAGTACAGACATTCACCGATGTTAAACGATGAAAACATGCGCGATCCGAATTGGCTGTTTGAACGATTGGATTTCGTCAGAAAAAATCACGTGAAAATAGAACAAATACGGTCGAGAGTGTTGGAAAACATCCGACACACCTGCGATCGATCGACGAATAGGCCTGTATATATACTCTGTGATTATATTCAACGGGTCTCCCAAAGACGCGGTTTATATCGAGTGTGTTTATTTATGTACGTCGTTGGACGCGAGAAAGTCATAAGCAATGGAGTTGCAAACAAAGCCACAAGAAAAACTCGCTATAACTCACCATAAAGTACACACATCATTTACACCACGTCATGTACGTACGAGAACGATAAAAATAAATAAAAAGCGAAAATACGAGGAGCCGGCTGTGCGAATGGAAAAACAAAAAAAAAAAAACTCGAGACTACCAAATCTTTTATTAATCTTTCGACTTTTAACGTGGCATCGTAAAAATAAAACATCACTGTTGTAACACGCCAAAGCGCGTGTTGTACAATGCTGTCTCGTACGGTTTTACTACTACTCGACCGAGAATTCGCTTGAAATTTTCAATCCGTCCTAAATTTACGTACGTCGTAAGGTGTAACTACGAAAATATCGACGAAAACACGTTTATCCACGGTGTAGATTATAATCGATTAGTCCGATACGACGTATAGATAGTATTACTAACCGGAATTCGAGCTGCGGCAGTCAATATGTTTGTACACAATGTGATCGGGTACGACTAAAGGTGGGTTTTGTATCGTTTCGATTACGGACGGCATTTGCGGCGTGAGCGCGTAACGTGAAATCATTATAAAATATTCTAATAATAATCATACGATCGGGTTCGCAGTCGTAGTAGTGATAATCATAATTATTATATCTGTGGCCGACTCTCCCCCGTCCTTATCGTTTGGTACCCTTAAAAATGCGTTTACGACCTGAAACCACAAAAGTATACCTACGGCGTTGTAATGCGTTTCGACCCCGAAAATCGATATAATTAACGATTTTCGGTTGTACATTTTTACTACCGTCTGATTTTGATGACCCTTTAGCGGTATTAATAACCGCTGTTCGTCCTCATATTACGGTACCGCGGAGGACCGCCGATCCTAACGATTACATTTTATACGAACATTTGTAGTGGCCGCCGATAAAATATTACGATTGCGACTGATTTATGGGCTATAAAAAACTCAAAAAATTAAAACGTAATCGAGCTAATTTAATATTATTTAAAATCATACGGTATAAAAATCGTATTTTTATTCATTTGATTTTCGCTTGTAGATACTTTAACCAACGACGACTCGTTATTTTTACGTTACACTCCTTGGGCGTAAGTTGTACATTTATTTTATTTTAAGGGAGACTTTAACTGTCTCATATACATAATACAATAATATACGTATTTCTCAACGATTTAAAGTAATATTATCATTAATCAGTGGTGATCTTGAGCTCGTGGCGGTGGCGAGAAAGGTAGTTATTTTTGGAACTTAAACTTTCGAATTACTTTTTATTTAAAATGATTTTTTTTTTTTTAATTCGATTATTGATAGTATCACAAATAATGTAATACGAAAGTTAGGAAATAATAACTTAGTTTGTCATGTGCGTTCTGTCCCAGTCTTAACCTGTATTTTAACGGATACTCGCGAGCCCGAACAACGGAAGAACGTTGTTTCGTCACTAGAAAATAAGACTCCGTTAATGCGAGTGCCAAAAAACTCACGTTTTTGGCACAGTTCAAACTGTAGATAAAACCATTATTCAATAACTATATACAAAGAAAAAAAAACAAAAAGGTTAGTAACGTAGAATGTAATTAATTACCTATTTAACTCGACTCCGCGGGATTAAAATAATATAGATTTAAATATCAAAAGAACATTTATAAACATATAATTTACTGATTACTTTTTTTCCCAACGAATTTCTACTAATTCTCAAGTGTGACAATTTTGAAGTTTTTCTTTTTAACGCTAAACCGATTGTTTGTTGATGCTCGTTGATACTCGTACGTTAATATGTATGTATATGTGTGTGCTCAGTGAAAATAATAACAAAATTTTCGGAATACATATTTAATTGTCTAATATGAAAATACATGAAATCGGAATAAATACTATATTTACTCTCTCGTTTACTATATTTACTCTCGCTACACAGCGGATTACAACGATTGCGTTGAGTGCACGCGTAGACAATGGAAATTCGAATCGGTATATTTACTCGGATCGATGTTTTCATCGACGTATAATAATAATAATTGTTGTCGTTGTCGACTATTACACACATTGGGCTCTGGTGATTTCGGGGAGCGCAAAAGAACTGTGGCGCGGCATTTTTCGTTTGGCCAGTCTACTCGTTGTCTCGTCCGTTATTTTTTTTGGCAATTTTATTTTAGTATTCGTAATAGAATACGTTTCGTATTGTAATGGTAAAAATATACCCCACAAGAACGACTCAAGTCGAGATAGTTTTTGGTCGTCGGTATAGATTTTGTTTTATAATCCGCACGGCGTTGTCGTCGTCGTCGTCGTCTCTCATTGTTCCCACAAAGACGCGCGTATTGAATCCGTTTGTCCTTTTGTATTATTTACGCGTCGTCACGGCGCATAATACTCGTTTTTGAAAATAAAAATAATATAAAAAAACCAAAAAAATGACGCCTTTTACTTCGTTTTACGGGAGCAAGCATAATACATATTATTTATATATATAAATGTATGTGTGCGCGCTAGTGTATTTCCGTAGTACGAGTATATACGTAGCGGTTATTCGGGATTTTTTTATATACTCACTGGCCCCGCGCGGAATCCAATTATTGGTATATATACAATACCACCGCGTCGCGGCAACGGCTGGCGCGCAAGAGAAAATCTCGTTCGAAAATGCTAATTTATTCGTGACAACATAATAATATGAGAGTCTATCGCCAGCCCGTCTCCCTCCTCTTCCGGTATTAGCGGACGAAACAATAATATCAAATCACGTTTACTGTCGACGGCGAGCGAGAGAGAGCTGCTGGCTGCGAGAATTCAGCGATTTAGCCGAGTTAATCTGCCGTCGTCGCTCCTCCTCCCTTTCGTTTGTATAAACCAGTGGACCGATGCCGCGATGACGACGACGACGACTGAACCATCCTCGAGAGATCTGACTGATAATTAACACTCGCGCGCAGGTACACGAGTAACGATTTGCGAGGCGCGTAATCCCCAGTCGCGCCCCTTAATCTGGGAAATAAACAATATCGCGAAATGAACCGCGGGGAGGAAGACGGAATCGGATATTGTTTTTTTTTTTTTTTGAGGCATTACTCGTATTATTGTTTAGATTCTAAACGGAACGAAAAGTCGGTTTATTTTAATCATGTGATTTTTTTTTTCAATTTTTCTGTTCTCGACCGGAACACGCGTGTAAAAATTATATTCATTTTCCCGCAGACGATTTCATCTACTCGCGGTACATTTAAAGGGGGTTTTACGAAATTTTCTACGTTTTTCTCTATTTTGATCGAACGAAAAATGACCAAAAGTTTTATCGAACGAGCGTAACAAAGACGCATAATTCGTAAAATTCAAAAGTCAACTCGTGCAATTTCCGAATCGACTTTTAAAGTTTTGCAGTCAGTTAGCCCGACGATGTTACGCTAGAAATATTTTAATCGATTAAGTTTCAATAGACTAGTCGTGGTGGTTGCTCACTACTGACTATCATTATAGAAGCGTCGAAAACATAATTTAAGAATTTTACGACATTACGAATTTACGACGTCGTCCAGACCGAGACGCCTATTTTTCGTCAATAGTAATAAAGTTAAGACATGAATAATTTCTGACATTTCGTAAACTCGCACTCGTAACGCGTCCACATTTAGAAGAGAACTTTCGGTAATCAAACAGATTAAAGGGAGCTTTAAATTCGTAATAAGCTCTATTTCTTTTTAAGAATACTCGGTCTTTAAGCTCTTTTGAAAACTAAACAGGGGAACGTAGATTTAATAACGTTTCTTTAAGAAATTAAATTACGGATACATAAATGCGACGCGTTGCGAAGAGCATTTACAACGGAATCGAGCGATAATACTTTAGTCATAATAATAAGAGAAAGTTAGTTACTGTTCAAAGTGTAATTCGAAATATAAAACGATATAATATTGTGAAACTTTGCGTGAATTCGAGAAAATCGCGAAATCGAGAAGGAACTGGAGCGTTTATTGGGAAGCCGATCTTGCGAAACGTTGTTTTTGACATTTCAAACATATTCGAAAACGGTAACAATACGTTTTACTCGGGTTTGGATTACTAATAAACATTTAGATAGGTGTAGATTTTTAAGAATATCGCTGTCGGATTTCCACGTGTTAAAAACGTGCTGTGTTCAGATGAGATTTATCGCAAGTACTCTACAAAAGCCAATAAAAAATACCCAATAACAATACGTATATTGCGTTTAACAATTGACGAGTGTAAAATGTCTTAAAAAAACGTCACGAAAAATAAAAAGTATGAAAACGCCTTAAAACAATTACCACGAGTCGACAAAGACCCCGAGACAAATGTTAACCTCTGAAATTAAAGAATTTAAAACCATCGTTTCGATCTATTTCTAATCGTGTAGGTACTTGATTGTTTTGTTCAATGTTTGAGCTCGTCCGCGGTACAATGTTCGACCGTACGGATAACTTGCGGGATCTCGGCGTACAAACAATAATATTGTTCAAAATTATCTAAATTATGGTGGTGGTCGGTCAATTATTATTCTTGACCGAGGTGTCGGTAAACGTTATGTCACGCGAGTTGAAAAATCTTCGCGACTAGAATGCGTGTAACGCGGTATCATCATAATAACATCAAAGGACACACGCACACATATGCCAACATCATTATGTTATTCACGACCAATCAATCGAATTCTAATCCGTCGTCTGACAGATGTTTGTTCGACTAATGACACGAGTAAAGTTGAACTAATCCCGAACAAAGTCAACAGTGGCGAAGATCACAAGGCGACGCGGCGGCGGTATTTTGTCATCCCACGTTGTTGCACCTAATTTGGGCGATATTGGCCGCACGCGTTCGCCACAATAGCGATGACGGACAAATCGCCGTCCACCGTTTAGCCGTGATGTGATATTGTTCTGGAAAAGTTGTAGGCGCACGACGACGACGGTCCGAAAAGAACGTACGCGTCGTGATCCGGTCGCGGTGGAAGTTTATTCGAGTTTCCGCCAGTTGCTGTCTCGTTTTAATGCCGCCCGAGGGTCCTGGTGCGGCGAAAGTTCATACGAGAAGGGTCGTATCGTGCGCATCATCGTCGGCAATTAGAATTCATTCGATTTTAATGGTTAGGGTTTTATTTTTATTTTTTTGCTTCATTCGCGACGAATTGAAGTTGTCGACCGATTATAAATTCGATGTAGTTTATGTGCCCCGGGCAGAACCGATAAGACGTGTTCCCCGGAGATCCAAACACGAGCTGCCGTGCATAGAGTTCAAATGTTCAGGTTGGCTGAACCACGCCCGAAAAAAATAATAAAAATATATAATATGCGACCCGCAATTATTGACTTTGCGTATTGTTTGATTAAACGAGGTTAGTATTAAAAAAAAGTTTCTATTAAATTTTTTAAAAAAACAAAAAACAATTAATTCATCTTTAAAATACTGATCACGCGTAACAAACAATAATTATTTATCATTCCAGTTTGTCAGTTCAGCTCAGGTGTCACTCTCTCCCTCGTCTTTATGAAATTTGTATACTATAAAATATAATAACGGATTTTATTTTTCAGAAAATTATCAATTATTAAAAACAAATTAAATACCATGATTGTCGACGGTGTCGAGTTTTTAACGGACACGACATTGGGAGGAAGTTTATAAACCACCTCTAGTACTCTTCTATGTGCATATCGAAGCAGATCGACAAAAACCGTTGCTGAAAGGACGTTTGACCGGGTCATTTCATTTCGCTTTTATTCCCCGCGGTTGCCCGACGACGGCGCGGCGTCGAAAAACGAATTTATCCTCGGCAATTCGTTTTGTTTACGTTTGAATCGCGGACAGTCCAAAATCCAACATCCAATAAAATGTACCGAGTACTACGAATTTAATCGCATAACATTTTGCTGCAGTGTATTTTACAATCGTACCGATTTATTTATAATAATTGTAAATATTTACTAGATAGAGAGATATAATAAGTCTTGTTCGCTATAAAAATGATTACAGTCTTACAAGGATAGAGACTTTTCGACGAACAACTTAAATTTCTAATCAACGTATACTTAAATTAAATTATTTCTCGGTGGTTTTGTAAAAACTCCCGGAAGTCACTAATAAATTAGTGTTCAGAGTAAAGAAAAAAAAATGACATTAAAAAATAATACGTTGATTAGATATTGTTAGTAAATAAGGAACGCTAATATTTTAGAATCGAAAACACTGACATATTATCGCCATTTGTTTTAGATCAAAGAAGAAATGTAGGTCAGAGAAGTAAATTATCCGAGACAAACGGTCGTAAAAACATACGAGAATGTAAGTATAATCGCGTGTTGTTGCTTTGTGTTTGATTTTTTTTTTTTTACCGAAGTTTATTTCGTAACAAGTTTTCGTGTTTCAGTTTAATTCGAAATAAGTAATCAGTAATCACCTATCCGAAACGACCACAAGTAACACAATAGCATTATACATGTTTATCACAGAGATAAAATCAAACGTAAACTATAACGTAATTTTGACTTACAGATTGGATTGACCCAGATATCTCGGAGCATCGATAATATATATTTTAATATTATTATCGTCCGGAACGTTAACAGTTAATGTTTTAGAACACAAAAAAAGTAAGATATCCGTATATATTTATATTTTAATCTCGATTGAGGTGGTTTTATGATAAAGTACTCGTGCGCAGTTAAAGTGTAGTGGTGCTTTTGCGTATGATTGCATTGTTTTTATTCTTTTTAGATGTCGAAAAGGAATTACGACGAGAGAAAATAGCCGCCCGCTTCAAATAAACTCGTAACAGCAGCCGCAGTCCTAGGTCGAGTATTATTCACTTAAATTAAACGCCAAGGCCGTTCCGATACAATTGCCGACGAAATTCGAGCGAGTTAGTACACTCGACTCGACGACGACAACGCTAACTTGTGGCGCTCTTGTACAGCGCTAAAACGGAAACAGGCGTTCTCGACTCTCCGCGCACTTCGTTTCAGAGTATACACCTCACCGATCGCGTATAATATGCAGCACGTCGGTATACGCGTAGTAACGTTTGAAACGGAAATTCCGCGTTTGCGTTTTTCTCGGCACGTAGAACGTTTACAATCGAAACGGACGAAATCGTCGTAAATACTGCCGATTAATATATAATATTATGCACTTTGCTAATGAAACATACGAGCCACACGAACTTGAGTAGTATAAAATGAAAATTAAATTTTGCGCGTCATTTGCGGAGGATCCACTGTCAGTCACGCGTGTTTTGTCTCGCCGTGTCCAAACGCGTTCAATTGCAAATGTTTCACAATCAACTTTTCGGCCTATTACTTTCCTGCAGTTCATAACTGATGTTATCTTCAATCTCTGACGCGTGGCATCAAATGTTTCACATCACAATCGCATTCCAACAGTTTCCAAACTTGTCAGAATTCGTTATTAACGATTTCGCGTCAAACTTACTACAGTTCTTCGGGTTCGCGGTTATCTAAGACGCGAGATACCTCGACCTGACCGGAAACTTTTCGTATCGTCCGAACTGAAATCGACGATTATTCACAATTTTATTCATCTGGAAAACATCAGTTTACGTTGTTGAAATGGTTTGTTTATTTTAACGTGTAATTTAGACGAGTACTTAATAATAATAATAATAATCACAATAATACAACTGTCGTTATAGTGTCGAAAAGAGAAATTTCGAAAGAAAGAAACAGTAAGATTAATAATTCGGACTTTGAGTATAATCCCACTACGTTTATTCACATCGGCCGCAGTAATTTTTTATTTTGAATTCCATTAATATACACGCCGCAGAAAACAACGTTGATCTATGATGCAAGTTATTTTTACGTCTAATATAAAATTAAGTGTTATACGTAGTCAACCCCAGTTTTACTAATTTACACTAATCTATTTGAACCTCACGAGACTGAGCAGCGTAATGTTTGGATTTAAAGTACGTACTTAAAATATAAGACCACCCTCGAGAGTTTAGCATTCTGTCTTCAAGGTCGATGAATATTATTTTATTTAACAAGGTCCTTAACGGTATTATTGTAGTACAGGTACTACCCCGACCGCGATGAAATATAATGTTTTTAGGTAAAACGACGACGTCGGGTTCAAAAAAACCGAGAGTGATTGTTGTTCGTTCTTTTGATAAATTACGTATAATGCCCGGACCGCGGAATAACAGCTAAAAAGCTACTGTTACCTCAACCAGTGTTTGATTTTGTCGACGATTAGAACTGTCGGATAAATCCGACGCGAATTTCTGTTCGGTATAACGTGTAGGCTGATGGGACTGGTACGAATACGATTCGATGTGAAATCAATGAATAAAACCTTTCGTTTAATTAAAATGTATTTTCACCGTGTTTGCACTGATTTCGAACTGCCATTTCAAATATAATATTCAAAACGTGTTTTACTATTCCAATTAGTATTTCAGATCGTTGGGTTTGGAAGGCGTACCTAACGTTCGACCTACGTATTACAATTACGTCACAACATATAGCTATGATACAATCTGAGTAAATAATCAATACTGTCCACTGTAGTAGTAAAGTACAGAAATTCCCGAAAAACTAGAATATCAAACGAAATATTTGAAATTTTGACCACTACTTAAACGTTATTTTCGTGTATTTTTTTTCGCTTTCATTTACAAAGAAAAACTATTGATAAAATCAAAAAGCAATTGCTAAAATCACTCGTTTTCCAATAAAAACAAATTTGTACTACTCTCCCGTGCAAGTTTACTTTGAAAAATTTAAAAACTTGTAAACGAACCGATCGGGTCAGGTCTTTTGATTTTGATTTTTTAAACTAGATAAAAGAGTCAGCGTAGAATAACATTTCCAAGCGATTAAACGTGAAATCAAACATTTTTCCAAAACACTTTGTTATAAACGATTGCAGTATACCGAGGAGTTCGACATTATTTTCAATATTTTTTGATGGCCGCATTTTTCTTACTCTCTTTGGAAAACTATATCGAGAAAACGGAAAATTGACTTTTCCAAAGTACCGTATTATACGTGTCCAAGTTCCGATCAAAAAAGTTGTGGCCAATAAAAAAAAAGAAGAAAACTTTTCGTGCAGATTTAATACTGGAAAAGCGTTTTGGGAAAAAATACGTCACGTCGATATATACGCGCAGTTCTTGTTCCGCGTCAGAATCTAAAAATCACTCGATCATCATCGAAACCGCCGTTTCGTTTTTTCTAGACACAAACAGAGCCGTTCTGTTTCGTTAAAAAATTAGAATAATATACGTATAACATTGCGCGTGTTATTAAAACCAAGACATGCAGATAAAATCTCTGCGTTCGCATCAAAAATCAAATAAGATTTTTTTCCTTTTCTCGACGTCAAAAGAACAAGTCTGTAAGCTGACAAATAGAAATGAATGCAAAATGTTTCGAGCGAAATATATATATATATATTATAAAATAAGAACGTAATGTTTTAAAGCTGAGACAATGGAATCGTTCTCGCAAACTTCCGCCTTAATGTTTCACCCATTCTTATATAGTCTGGAACACTTAAGAACGCGACGCGTAATTTCCACTCGCCCGTATCTCTTTATAAGCCAGCACATTATATCAATCATATTACTATGGTTCAATCGCAGAACGATTTGCTCGACGACGAGAGACCGAAAACAAAACGTTCGTATCGTTTGTTTTAAATAGTTTGGGTTACGTAATTTCGTCGCGCGTGATTTTTGAAACGCAAGAAACGGATTGATTTCGAAAACCAATGGCATAATAGAATACTTATAATACAACCACGATTCGAACATCGGCAAAAAAAAAAAAAATCACGTCCGCGCGTTTCGAACGGGCATTTTGTTTTCGTTATTTCTTTTTCTATAAACACTCGGATTGAAAAAAAAAAAATTTAATCAAACTTTTACCACGTGAAAACTAATTAGATAGAACAATAAATTGCACTCGAATCACCTGCATACATTCATAGAAAAACTTAACTCGAATGAATTTATTAAACCTTTTATCGCGGAATGTGTCAATCTAAATCAAAATCGCGTACCTAACCAAAGCTGATAATATTATTATCAACGGAATTCCTTGGAAAACTAAATATTTAATTTTTGACCTTTATTAATGACTGAATAAGAGAATTCTATTACAATTTAATTGCTTTCATAGCGTTGTATAGTATGTTTATATATTATATTTGTATAAATTGTACATGGCGTTTATTACGGTAAAATTTAATATTGCCAAGATGCCTAGAATAGGTACCGAATCTTAACGGGTTTACTTACACAATTATTATCGAAAACGATTGTCTGTACAACAAAACAGAGTGAACAGAAAAAATCAATTGGACAAGTGACCGAACGCTGTTATAGGAAGCCACGCGTTTAATTATTTATACACTGACCGAAAGAACATTGTGGAAAAAATAAAACTCAAGTTTTTCTCAAGGGACTTTCCGATTTCGAACGAAAAACCTGGATAAATATAGAAATATTTGGTAAAATTTCAAAGTAATAGTTGTTTTTTTAAATTTTGTCGTATTGAAAACGAATTTCTTTTATGAGTTTTAGTTTCGGTTTTTTCCGCTCACTTCGACCGTTTGTTGTTCGACTGTTTCCCCGGTCCCGAAGCGAGTATCATTATCGGCAAGCGTACTGCGTTTGTAATAAAACCGTCTTTCGGGACGCGTATCTGCGCGGCGTGAATTCGGAAACGCGACGATAATAACAATAATGATAATATCGCGACGCGACGTGTACACGCGCGGGAACGTGCAGTGCTCGCCGAGAAATTAGCAACGACTGCAACGTCCGCGTGTGAATCGAATCGAAACTTATGTTTAATATTCGATTTAACGTCGCGGCGGCGTTCCTGCGGCGGCGGCCGCGGCGGCGGCAACGGGGCTCGCGCGGAATATACTCGGTCGACTCTCACACCGCCCCGCCGCCGGCGACAACGGCGCCTCGCCGTTATTTTGTTGCCACGGTAACTGCGAGATACCGAGGGTAGTTTAACGTATAAGATACCGTGAAACTAGGTGGGTACCTAATGAAACGTGCAGGTAGTCAGGTAAACAGCTTAAGATCTGTCATATATTTAATTCCATTAGATATACGCATCATAATGCGCGCGCGCGCGCGCGCAGCCATTCAAAGGCGTCCGTCGTTATAGAGAAAAGGAGAAAAAGGAGATGTGAAAAAAAAGAAGAAAACGCGCGTTCTCGCGTCGTTAAATAACACGGCGGATATCGGTCCGTAATAATTGCCGGGCGATACGAGGTTATTTTAACGGATCCGTCGTCTCGTCTCGACAACGACCCGCCCGGGGTTTATTCATTTTTTATTTTTTTTTATTTTTTTATTTTCGGAATACGTATTACGCCTGGCGACGACGCGGGTGTAAGCTCATTTGTGCGCTCTCCCGTTCACACTTTGTACGATTACGACGAAAACGACGACGGTTTCGATTTGAAAACCGCCGGCTATAATCGCGTTAGGACGTACGCGTACGTATATGCGAGGTTTTCGGTTCGTTTTTTTTTTTTCGTTTTCACTCTCGGTATGGATTATTAGAATTTCGTTCCGCCACCACGATTCGCGTGGAAAATTTATAATGACGAACCGACGACAGTGATAATAATTTTTTATGAGGTTTCTTTCCCCACTGTTAAAGGTGTATGCTCAGACTGCTCAGAGACGACGACGGGGGGTTTTTTTTACCGAAGGCTAAATAATTTTTCGTACACTGTTGCTTGGTGTTTTATGTTTTCCAGTTTTATAGAATTTAATAATATGTTTAGAACACTGTATTTCGCGATCAATCAATCATTTATTTTAAAAGCAAATGGTCAAGCTCAACATTTTAGATAAATTTGAAAATATATTATATCGACGGTGTAATTAAAAATCAACTGTCCCCCAGAAATGTGTTATGAAAGTGATGAGACATCGCTTTCAAATTTATCTATGTATGCGGCACTTTTGAAACTATAACCAACACCCATAATAGTGACACGTCAACATGTGACCTACACGGATTAATGGCTTACTTGTGTCTACCTTTTTGGTAATTTAGCTACGAATATTCATGCGTTTTAATATTAATAAAACTAATTTCTATACTAAAACACTGTTCCCTACCTACACCCGTGCATATCTTAAACAAATTATCTGTTTGCAACATTTCGCAAAATAAAATGACATTCAAGCAGAAATGATTATTTTCATATGAAAAAAAAATCTCAAGTCATACTGGCAAATAATAATATTAGACCGTTAGACTTTTGACAATAATTTACATTTTCTAAATATTTTGTGTGTTTTTAGACATTTTTACGTATATTTCAGTATTTTGTAATTTACTTAAAACGGCAAAAGTCGAAAAATCAATACGGATATTTATAATAATAATAAAAAAAAAAGGAAAATTAATCAGCCAAGTTTATTGATTCGCAATCGCGCCGAAACCGTTCTTTTTCAAAATGTTAATATTGACACGAAATTCCGAAAGACTCGTTTTTAAATTAAAGGATTTGTTTAAAAAAAAAAAAATCCCGGACCGGTTGGCGGGCGCGACCATGCGGACGACGATAAGACCCGGCGCAAATTGGACCCAGCCCATGTACACGCCACGCGCAGCACACGTGTGACCGAAACCCAGTCCAAGTACACGTTTTTTAATAGTAACGCATATTGAATTCAGCCCACGCCCATGCCTTACCCATACCCATTACCCTACATATACCAAAATCTCCATCATTTCTCTCAGTATAGCTCATAAGATGACAACAAGCCAGCAGCAACTTCTTCTCGATTTAGAATCTGAATCTGAGGACGATGAAAGGTATATAGTTTCACACCTACTCGGCAAAAAAAGAAAAAAAAGTACGAATTTTTACGTTTTATTCGAATAGTACAGTGTAGCCACTTTCATTTGGTGTTTGTAGCGTGTGTGTAGCATAATTCGTTTGTTTTTAATGATTTTATAATCCAAATATAGGAACCCACGATCCACGAAACTGTGTTGAAAGCACAACTTGACCCATGCGAACACAGGCTGGAACTGTACTGGCCGTGGGATAGGTTTAATATGCGCCACTCCGTCTCAATCAACGTTCTACAAAATAGTCCACGCGTGTGCTGCGCGTGGCGTGTACATGGGCTGGGTCCAATTTGCGCCGGGTCTAAGGCACAGCCGGCTAGGCTACTGCGACACTTTTACGACGTATCGAAAGCGCTTTTAAAAATCCGTTTGTAAGCGGTTCGACGGTGAAAGTTTCACCGTGAAACACGTTTTTTACGACTAAAAAACACAGCGTCGAGCGCGTTTGTCGAATTACGCAAGGGGGGGGGGGAGACGATCCTTCAAATTTACACCGCGCGAAAGACGGCGGCGGATCGTTAAGCCCCGCGATACCTGGCGAACGGCTTGTGTTAACGAGTGGCTATCACACGGTTAACCGTAATCATATCGGCCGCACGTATTTATATATAAAACCGTGCAAGTCGGCTGTTATTATAGTGTTGGCGCGAGGGACGTATAACACGCGGTCGACTGTAATGAACTCTCTCGTGTGCCAGGCACTGACCACAATACCGTCGGAAAATAAAACGGAACCACGTACGCTGCAGCATGCTTCGGATTCCGCTATTCCCTATACGGTCCGACCGAACGGCGGCGTTTCATCGGGTCCCACGATTTATTCATCCACACCCTTAAATATTGCGCCGAGCCGGTAAAATAAAGCTCCGACTGGCGTGGCGGCGGCGGCGGCGGCGAGTTCGGCTTAATGAATAATCCTTCGGAGGTGACCAGAGTACGCGGGAAAAATAAACGCCGCTCGGTAATTTATCATTACACCGCGTCCCCGTGGTTAAAGAACGCTTTTGGAGTGACGACAAAGAAAAACGCGACAACAACAAAAAAATAACCAGCGCTTCCACTAGAGACGGTTTTATTAAACTCGAAATCGTTTACCGTACCGTTTACCTCTGATTCCGTTACTCGACGCGCGCGCGCGGCACGCCAAAGTCAGAAAATACGCGTGAATATCGTTTGGATTTAATTTTTTCGATGTTTATCGTCTCCACGCGTTAGAGCGATTGTTCGGGGAAACCTAACCTTTACGACCGACAATCGCATTCGAACGAGAATTTCTGAGAAGGCGCGTCACAACCGTGCCGATAGTATTGACGCGTTGTAACGCGATAATAATATATATTTTTTCTTCACAATTTTTAATAACTAACTGCGCGCGTGGATATGATGATGATAGAAATCGATATTGTTTCGAATTTACGATTTAACTTAGTAGACTAATTGGTCGGAGAGTAAATTTCTGTCGATTCGAAGAAAAAATAGAATAAAACTCTACTCACTTGGATTTGAAAAATATTCCATCGTTATTTCACGTTCGTATTTGAAACGTATCGATGGAAAAAATAAAAAGGATAATTTGAAATTTACCCGCGACCGAGAATAATGCGTCCGTCAGAGAGAAAAAAAGAAGAAAAACATTCAACTCGCTGATTGCTGAACGGACAAACGGTACAAAAATACACACGTCGACATCGAAAGCTACAGAACGATAAATAGAAAAAAAAAAAAAAACCACGTATGATATGAACGGGAATAATTGGTTTATCGGAACCAGGATTTCGTTTTAAAATACGTCACGGGTTTGTCGGTCCGAGTAATTGATTTCTGCAATGAGACATTCGAGAATACACGGGGAGCACACAACACCGTAATCGAAAACATCGATTGTTGTAAGCGAGGCACGTGGTACTTGTGTGATTGCGCGAAAGTCGACGCATGAATTTGGCGTAAACGTGTAATTTAAAAATTAGCGAATTCGCGTTGAGAAAGTGCGCGGCGCTGCAATCGAGAGCCGAGGCGTTCGAGACGACAAACAAATTGTGCCGGTGACTTTGAACGCAGAGGGACTCGGTGTACGGACCGTTTTGTTGAAAAAACTTACTAACAAGGGGGCGTGTTTTGCGAGGGCTCTCGGGATCTTTATAAACGCGTCGCGATTATCGTCGTCGTCGTTGTATATTATTCCGAACGATTTCCCAAAACAAACGGTACGATAACACTGGGATTACGATAAATCGACAACGAAATAAAACCGTGTCTCGTCGGTGTCGCGACCAGTAGATCGCGTCGGGATCGAATCGTATTTTCCTAGTGCGATCTCAATAATATATTATTTATAACCCAGATCACATTTTCTCATTCGAGTGTATGACAGCGATCCGTATAGGCAATTCAAGGGATTAGGTGTTTATTTTAAGTCGCGAGACCTCGAGACGATTCTTATATTATTATTACTGTCGCGTCTCATTCGACGTCGACAACCAGAAAAAAAAAACCAAATGTATAGTTGTGTTTTTATGATAATTTGTTGTTGTTGAAAGTTTTAAAATACATTTTTATAAAAAAGTCATTAAGAAAAATGGCCGATCAGTGTTATTGGTTAGAGTATTTTATCTAAAACTTCAGTCGGATGCTTTTAAATTATAAAACCGATATAGTTTCACTCGGCTAATGATTTTCGTTATTCGTTTACTCCGACGGAACATAAAAATTATTGAGCACGAGATGTTTCGAAAAAGTCAAATGTGAAACGTTTTGTTATTCTAGCGCGTCGAGATGTTACGAGAACGCGCGACGACTCTGCGTAGAAAACGAAACGACGTTTATTTATTATTATTATTTTTGTTTGTTCTTTATTTTAATTTCATGTCATCAGACGTAATGTACGCGTATATTTTGACGAATATAATTGTTTTTATCTTTGATAAACGTCTTTACGATGCCGTAACGGTATCGTACGATCGTGCTGGCATCGTGATTGCGACGTGCAGTCTAAAGTGGATAAACCAGTAGCGAAATACGCGCTCACGTCGCGAACATATAATATTACATGCGCGTATTGTGCGCGAGACGAGGAAATCGTTCGCAGTGAAAAAAAAAGAAAAAAAGAAAAAAAGGTTTGCTTGATCAAAGCCGAGCTTCGGGGCCGTTTCTGTATATGTGACCATAAAAAGCATGCGAAACGCTTTATATTGAAACATCTGTCAGTCTGGCAGAGCCCACTGCGGGCAAACGGTTTACCGCATTAATTATTAATATCGGACTACAATATATTGCGTTCTGAATAATAGAATGGGAATAAAAAGTACGGACATGATGCGCGGTGTGACTAAGTATTGCATATTGTATTCATCTCGTCCCGTTCCCGCTGTCCACTGGTGAGCGCGACAAAGCGGCGTTGTTTTACTACGATGACTGTGGAAAAACTCGAGAGCGATCGCGGACGAATCGTCGCGTTCGACAAATCGCGCGCGCAGTGCGCACCGCCGCGCCGTCTGCGGAACCGTTTTGACGTCGTTTGTTCTTCTCGCAACGTTTAGAATTCCAAACGTAACATAAATGGACAACGAAAAAGAAGAAAAAAAAGAACGTCCGGAAAAAAAAAATTTCAAACGAATCGCATCGCCGTACGCCGCCGCCGCCGCGTGAAAAAAAGCCACCGAGCAAACAAAATCGGAAAACGTCGATGGAAATAGATTTTTCGTTCGTAATATCAGTAACGAAGATGACGGTCATAATATTACATGTCAACATTCCAAACGTAATAATTAATATACGAAAACTACTCCGTCCAATGCAGTCGGCCGCGAACGGTTCACATGCACGTGCACGCATATACAATAGTCCCGACTGTAGTCGAATGTATTATTATTATCATCATCATTATTACCGCGTTCGTCCGAAATCGAACGGTCGTCTATTATAAACTCCGTAGTTTTTGCAAATTATCTACAAAATCCAATGTAACATTTTCCTTTTTTTTTCGATAACATTCGCAGTGTCAATACGTGATCGAAAACTATCGTTTTATAATATACTACTTGAAATTTTCGGTTTGATCAAAATATAAATATATACATGTATATAATATTACATGGTGTAATTTTATATGACGTCATTGTATTCGAGAATTTTTTTTATTATTTTATTGATTTCATAACAATAAAATTCAAATTTTTGCCAAATTTACCTAGCGAACGCAACACGTATTTCTATTGTTTTTATATTTTTTCATGATGATTTAAAATTTTCGACTCGTACAGGTGTACTGGTATTTAATTACTAAGCCTTGATTTATGACTTTAATATAGTACAATATATAAAATATATATCCGAATGTCATATACTCGCATAACGCGTATAGTGGTGAGGTGCACGCGACTCCGACTAACCATCGATAAACCGCACACGCACGTAACTCGGTTGTCACAATAAATTTTTTTCGCACTCAATTCGAACGCAAGTTGTTTTGATTTAAGACGCAATAAAAATCAAAAACAAAACCCCCTCGGGACCAAAAATCATTTCAAAATAAAACGATCGCCGCCGCGATGTTGAATCGTGTTTCGCTCTATATTTCATCCGAGAAATTAACAACAGTTCACCTATAATAATATTCACGGTCCTCCGAAATGACGTCCGCTACCGGAGGGGGAGGCACGCGTGGATCACGTGACTCGTGACAGACGGACGGTAAGCTCAACAGTATAACAACAATTTAAAACTGATTTCTAATGTTTAAAACTCTAGTCGACTCGGTGAATTCGAATAATATTTGCAAAGACTTTCGTGCTCAGTGCTCGCGAGATAAACCTTACGCTATGTCCTACGTGAATCCGGCGAGTACGGCGATGCGAACGAATTCGTAGGTCGCACTCATGGCATATATGAGTGTGACTTTGTAGTAGACGGAAGTGCGTTTTAATTTTTAATTTTATTATTTGATATTCACTATGAATCAAAATTTAAAAAAAAAATTTTTATTGAGTGAAAGTACTGCTTTAAAATACATGATGTACAAAAATTATATAAAACAAAAACGGTCAGGGAAAATTCATGTATTTACCACGAACGTTTGGTTTTCGGTTAATTTTACCACTTGTATCCTCAATTAAAATTTATTTAAATATAATATATATATATATATATTATTTAATTATAAAATATAATAATTATATTTGTTAATATTTAAAAAAATATACAAAATATGAAAATACTATCATATATAATATAATGTCTAATATAATATAATATCTAATCGTACAAACGCATCAACGTGCGGCGACGAAAACAAACTGTTTTGTTTTTCAAACCATCCGCGGTGCGTCCGAACGAATTCGATCGTTCGTACGAGCGGCTACATAGGAAACGCAGACATGTTACTACAGGTTTGTTTATTTTTGTCGCCGCATCGGACGCACCGCAACGCGTTCGCCGTACTCGCCGGATTCACGCGAGGCGATAAAAGTCGAAAAACCCG